>DVQP01001529.1:0-15152 GCA_018231745.1 Danaus eresimus
ATACATAAAATTAAATTTATTATTTTTGACACGAAAGTAAAGGAAATAAGTAGCATCATTACTTCAGTTTGAAAATGGTATCGAAAACAAAAAAATTAAGCTGATTTAAAATGACTACAAAAACGATTTTGAAAAAATAAGAGTTGTACTTTTTTATATTTTATTAACGAAATTCAAATAATAGAAGTTTAACACAATTAAACTTTAACAAAAAATAGACATAAACTAAAGGAAAATGTGAAATGAAAATAAATAATGATGCTTAACTACAACATATTTTCTGAAAACCCATTTCGAAAAAAAATATTTATTAAAATATATTGTAAATTTGTTGAAAATATCCTAACAACTTTAAGAACACACTCACATTGTTAATAAGGCAAGTCACATACATATACAGTTATATAGCAAGAAATAATAATTTTGTCCTTAACCTGGGCAATATGCCAGAGTTCAATAAACTGTTTACATTGTTTACATACTTATAATTGATAAAAATGAATTATATTGGCTTATTTTATATATTATTGAAGATAATTATTAGGTCACATACGAGCATCCTTATAGATTAATACATATTTATTTATAAACACAATATAACGAGGAGTTGTGTTGATTAATGTGATATTTATCTTTAACGGATGATAGCTAGTTTTATAAGGAAAAACCATAATATAATAGAATTGTTTCAGCAAACGGAAAAAAGTGGTAAACGTCGTGTAAAATACATTTCAGTCTAAGGTCACCTGTAGTCCGATCACATAAACTCATCATTAAATAACTTAAGCCTAGCGAATAGCAACACATAGAACATTCAAATATTAATCTGTAATGAGATCTTAGATTTTCGCGAGACATTTAAATAAAACTAAACTATTTCGGATTTACTACGCGATTTTTTATTAATTTAAAACTACATTATCCCGACGTTTCGCTTACTTTACAGTAAACGTGATCACGGGCAGACGAGATGTCGTAGTTTTAAATTAATGAAAAATCGCGTATTAAATCCGAAATATTTTAGTTTTAGGAAACTGTAACTTGTATTGAAAACTAATATTCTTAAGACTGCTAAATATTTTCCCTTTTAATTATCTATCTTTTAATTACATAAAAACTGACCTTTGTGATATGAATTATTTTGCGTGACCAGCTCGACCTTTACAATGTAACGATGCATCGAGCTATTTTCAAAACAACGTGAATAGATATTTAAACTAAACTGCACATAAAACAGAGCAATTACATAGCACATTAATAAATACAAGCAAAGGATTTTATTTTTTTTCTATATACATAATATGAAAATAAAAAAATAAAATGAATGTGTCAAAAGAATTTTTAATAATTATATGACATCGGGATTTTTGTCCCATGATACAATTAGCTATAATTCATACAGCATATAGTAGTGTGTGTATGTTTAAACATTTTATTATACATTAGAGTCGACAATTTTATTATGTCATTCAAAAATGGTCAGGAAAATAAATATGTCCTAGGATTTTTTAACAAAATATATTTGTTATGTCGATGATGCCAAAAGATCCAAATATTTGTGATCTTCAATAAATATAAATAAATACATCTAAAAATTTAGCAAAACAAAAGAGACAATATAATTCGTTTATCTGTATACGCATTATCATTTTTATAACATTAAATGATGCTATAGTATTATATGCTATAGTCTTAAATGTGCTATAGCAAACGATATTTTTATGTTTAAGTGCATTTGTTTATCGCTATTGGTTATTTAATGTCTAGAAATATTAGTTATATGAGTGTTCGTACGTATTGTCTCAGTGTCTTATTTACTTGGTTTGAAAAAAATAAATTAACACATCTAGAAACACATTGACAAATATGAGATAAGGAAACAATTTTTTTTATTGAGTATCATTCAATATTACATCAATTTTACACAATTAATCAATCAATCAAATCAATAGTATCAATAACGTAGTTTAATTTATTAATGGTAAGATTCTTATAAATAGTTCTGGGTATATATCTAGAATACAGCAGACACGATTCTCATTAAATTAACAGACTTAAAATTACTCTTTAATTATAAATAATTACTTGGTATCGCATTAATTAATGCTTCATATAGTGTTTGGCTTAAATCGTCAAGAAATATTGTAATCAATATATTTTAATTACTTTTTTGTAATAACTATTTATTTGTCATTTAATTATAGAGCATAATTTACAGATGATGTAGAGAGATTAATAATTATCATGGAGAAAAACAATATATACAACATTCTTGTGTTATGTTATTAATTTATAAAAGCACAAATTAAATAAATATAATCTCTTTAAATGTGGTTTAAAAGAAATTTAAATACGTTGGATTGATGTGAAAAAATTGTTGAAAAAGAATTAGATTAAGTGGGAGATGATATTATTTAACCATAACGACTGATAGTTAAAGATTGTAATAGAATCTGGATACAAAAATAGCGTTTATAAGGATAAGGTACTTATATTTCATAACTCTTAGAATTAAAGTAAGTTACGGGAAGAGTAACACTATAGTATTTGGAAATGTTTGTTATTTGGCTTAGGTAAAATACCAATTATCGAAAAAAGAAATTATTAAAGTACCTTAACAACTTGCAAACAGCTGTCAACCCAGTTCTAGATTATTTGGTCGTGTTTATATGAAGCGGCCTGGTAGATTTCTTACGTAAGTTCATCTGAATTTAATTCAAGTATTGGTGTTTTGAGGAAATCCTTTGTTCTTTGTGAGAAAAAAAAAACAGAAATATTATTTTACACAACTGAGGAAAGATCATCGCGGTTAATAAGGGGCGTCTGAAGTTAGCCCTAGAGTGATAAAAAAATATAGAGTTATAAAATGATAACCTTGTTATCTTAATTATTCGAAATAATCGGGAGAAATGTGACATCTTCAATAAAATTGGATGACAGAATTAATTTTACATGCCTTCTGCAAATAAATTTAATTTAACAATATTATACTGTTAGATAGAACACACATTTTAGCTAACTTTGATGTTGGAGGAGTTCTTTGCGAGTTTTTAAATAATTGATGTGTAGTTCATAAGAATCATTAACTATCAAAGTAATATAAATGTTGTATATATTAATTACTATAAGCAAATTAGAAGCACGCGTTCATAAAAAAAAAAAACTAAATGTGACGTGACTGTAAACTCGATATAAATTAGTTTCTTTTTTGTAACTTATTTAAAACATAATCAAATATGAAACAAATCAGAAAAAAAATTAAATATAAATAAAACAAAATGTTTATATCATTGACCATAGCTGTGAAAAATTAATTATTATAGTTGCTGGTTTACTAGCGTTCATATAACGTCTTGCCGGTCAACGGTCATTTCAATTCTCAGTTGGCATTCAGACGTCGAGGCAAGTGCATGTTGGTCTGAACTTATTATATTGCTTAGTGATGTGTTTAAAAAAAAATCTCAGAAGAGTGGTTTGAGTTATAAAAGAATATTTGCAGGTCAACCTAATATGCACGAATAACAACAGTAATGGCACGGATTCATAAGTGCATCATCCTGATTACATTGGTAAGTATTATAATTTATAGCTAGATGATAATGGTATTTTTTTTAACATAACTGCGAGTTGAAATACACGTTCAAGGTTTAGCGACGGAAATCCATATATAGCACAATAACTTCCTTAAGTGTGTATGTTTGGTTGTCACATGATGGGAAAGTCAGTTTTTATTTTGTATACACTGCTGTATAAATAGTCACTTGCTTATTGAATACAACGCCGATCAATCAAATATATTGTTATAATAAAGACTTAGTGTTGATTTTTCTTTCATATTTATATAAATATGAAAGAAATATGTATTATCAATATTCATTATTAATTAACTGGTTTCTTTAATACGAAAGTAAAAGTGACGGAACACTTTCCTCTATAGAGTTACCTACGTGTGATTGGAGCGTGCTCGCAATATACTATTGGTCAATGATTCATTAACGCTATTAGTGATATGATTGTAAACACTGTTTTTGCTCGATTCGTCTGTTACAGATGAGCATTATAAATAAAATAGTACAAAAAATGTCAGTAGCAAAATAAAATATCATCTGTACGCTTCGTATATGTTTACATCATCATTACCTATGAAGCGTTGCCATTTTGCCATAAAATGTCTTGCTTTACTTTGATATTGTGTAAAGATTTATGAATGAAACTATTAACGCTGCGTGTGTAGCATGACGATGCCAACTTAGAAAAAGTATAATATTATACCTATGATCTTTTTTATTAATATTTGGTTCACAAAAACTTGTTTTCTGACATTCTTTTTTTCAAAAACTACATTATTTAACGAGCTCAATCCAGTTGATATATAAGTATAATACAGAAAACGCCCTATTTCACTTTATTATATTATAAATGTTGTTTTCTTATTATTAGTAACTAAAAGTTTTTAAAAAAAGTAACTAATCTAAACTAAAAACTAAGTAATCTGTTTT
Organism: Danaus eresimus; assembly: GCA_018231745.1. Lineage (NCBI taxonomy): Eukaryota > Metazoa > Arthropoda > Insecta > Lepidoptera > Nymphalidae > Danaus > Danaus eresimus. Next base: position 4,500 of record DVQP01001529.1, read on the forward strand.
AATAAGTATACCTATAAATATATATAGAAACCAATCTTCTCCGCGCAACCTTAGAAATTACTCGGGTAACGGAAAAATGTATTTGCTAATAACTTTAACACCCATAAAATACACGACAAACGTTCAAAGTAAACACAAACTCTGGTTTTTAGATAATAGCGTCTATATTTCAAATATTTAATAAGTTGGCTTTACATACGTCTAGTTCTGAACTTAAAAATAGATTTGTTTCGCTAAAAGATAAATTCGCAGAACATGTTATCAATAAAGATTAAAATAGGCGGTTTAAACTTTTTATAAATCATATAACTTATCTGGTAATATAATTTTTGTTACTTTGTTAGGCAATTCTTATTGAGTATTTAAAAATAAAAATATCTAAATAAGCAACCATTTCGTCAGAATCAAAAACCCTTCAAATGCATAAAACTAGTGAGGACGTTAGTTTCTATTACCTTTCTATATTTATGTGTGTGGTCGTGAAGGTAATTAATAATAATTGATTATTTTTACCATCAGTTGCAGATAGCTCATGGGGTGGAGCTAATGGGACGCTCGCTGAGGGTTGGAGACCGACTGAATCAGAATACGAATGGTTCGTACAAAATTTTGAATAGATTTGTGACACCTTATGTTTATAGATGTGGTTAGTATTTGTGTTTCGCACGCGGCGATTTCAAGATGAATATAATTATTGCTTCACATAATAAATAACATGACTAAACTTGTGTTGCCCGAAACGGTATGTTTGCCTTTGCTTGCCCAATAAAGATACATCAATGTATGTCTTCACAAAAGTGTTTAACGTTTTGATATTCGGTCTCCTATCTTTAATAATATTTGCTAGTTTTTGCATCATGATTTTGGTTCATGGTTGTTAGTTAGTGAGTGATTTCATGTAGACTATGTTAAAGACTATGAAAAAATAAAAATTATTTGGTCACATTTTAAGAACTGGTATTGTAGATATCCCAAAATATAAAAAAAGAGATCTAAGACTTCCGCAAGTCATTTAAATAAACTAATGTTAATTCAGATTTACTACGTAAGTATTTGTTAATTTAAAAACTACATAAACCCGATGTTCACATTATTTTTCAGCAACCGTGATCACGGGCAAACGAGATGTGAATGTCTTGTCAGTCGGTCCTGTTATTTATCATCTACTGCCATCGATTCGTTAATTTTCGGGCCTACCCTTCTGGATGCCGGCAGAATGCGCTTACGGCTTCATGAGGTCTTAACGGGGTGGGTCCTAGGTGTTGGATAGGTTCCTGCTATCTTCTCTAATGAAATTGGGATGTTTTTTAATTTCGATAGCCTCGCGGATTAACCTCAGTATGTAGAGCTCTTCACGAGCAAAGATTTGTGTTTTACCAAAGCGAATGTTGTGGCCTGGTTTGTCCATTGTGTGTTCCCACACTGCTTACTTAGACGCGTGCTTATTTTTGATGTCTGAGATGTGTTCTCTCACCCTTGTACCGATGCTCCTCTTTGTTTGTCCAATGTAAGATAACCCACAGTTACAATCGAGTTTGTATCCTGCCGCTTGTTGCCAAGGAATGGTACTCTAGATAGGTCTTAAGAATTGGCTCACTTTCTTATGTGGTTTGTAAATAACCTTCTTCAAGATGTGGCCTATTCTGTAAGTAACTTCCTTCAATATGGTAATACCGCAGACTCAACTGTAGGTGGCTTACAAGTGGTTTTGCGATGCTGGCGTCGCACGGGTGGGTTGTTGGTGGTCAGATCATGTTCAACATGCTGCAGCTCGGCCTCTAGCTGGTCAGGATCACAAAGGTATTGGGCTCTCTGTAACAAAGATTTGCTAATGGAAGCTAACTGGTTAGGGTCGTGGTGTGAGTTGCCATTGAGATATCTATCCATATGCGCGGGTTTTCTATAAACAGTCCCAAAGTATTGTCAGAATTTCTTGACAAGTATATCAAGGAAAGCTAAAGAATTATTTGCTTCGAATTCTATAGTAAACTTTAGTATTAAATTATTAGTTTATAAATAGAATTTAGGTATTTCAGAAAAGCAGATGTTTTATTTTTATTTAATATTGTGAAGGTGTCATCTACATGCCGTTTATATATTAAAGATTTTATTGGAGGTGCAGAGGGAGAGTGCAAAGGGCTCGTGCCTCGAAGTCTTTCATGAATACATTAGCAGCAACGAGGGAGATCGGCGAACTTACGTTTGACAATCTCGATGCAGTCAAATTACGTAGACTAGAGAAAAAAGACTATACATTCAAACTGACTTTGGTGTCATTTTCAGTGTCAATTGTCAAATAATTTGAGTTATTTTATATCATTGACAAACTGTTAGAAAGCCTTAACAAATGACTTTGTGTGGCCCCGGAGTGGTGATAATATCTTTGAAAGAATTTAAGCCAGATTATAAGTTAGAGACTCAATGTGGCATACAATTGGGCATTAAGGGAGCATCTGGTTTATACATTTTTGGTAACCCATACAATTTCGGCGGTTATGCACAAGATTTAATATCTTAACTAAGTTTGGAACTATATTTATTTATTACGACTTTTGAATCTGTTAAAACTTCACTTATCGGGTCTTTGTTAACTTTTTATACATCGAACTATCTGAAAAAATTACAATTATTTTATTATCATAATTACTCGTATCCATAATAACGGTCGCGTTCCTTTTATCTGCACCGAGGACAGTCTACATTCACATCTCGTCTGCCGTCGTGATCACGGTTGCTGAAAGGAACCGAAACGTCGGGATTGTGTACTTTTTGAAATAAGAAAAATTCGTGTAGTAAATCCGAAAAGATATTAGTTTTAGATCAAAAAGCCTAATTAACTATCTCTTCACCAGATTTTATCCAAACAATGTTTCTCAATCTGTAAAAAGTTTTTTGTTAATCGTTATTGTTGTGAAACATTATATCGTTATTGTCGTACATCTCTTCTGAGTTTTTTCAAAAAATAGGAAACTGTTAGGTTTGAAGCTAGAAAAATTTGGCATCAATCACAATACACGTTTTGTTCAACAATTAATAATTACGTATTTTGAAAAAACCCAATGGTGTATTATCCCCTGCACATGTTGTAATTTTTCCCTCATTGCTATAATATATCAGCAGTCTTATAAAAATGACGATATCTGATAGTATATGCATTAAAAAGGATAATATACAAAAAGGGCAAATTTATCTACAACAACATTGAAGCACAAGTTTGACTCATACAAACAAACAAATAAAACGCTTATCTTTAACAGTGTTAGGAAAACTGGTATTTCCAGGCCAAATCACCGACATGGTTAAAAAAACCGCCATGAAGCTTGTTATTCCTGAAGACTGCCACAAAATCGGCATCTGTGATGATGTACCGAACTACCCCCATGAACTAGTTTCTCAACTAATAAGCCAGGTGAGTTTAGAAACAGGGAAGCTAATAATTGTTTGAAATAAAACATAAGCAATATATTTTTAAAATACTCTTATTATTGTAATTTTAGCTAAAAAAGGTGAATAGGACCAGATTCAATGTGGACGTACTTGATATACCGACCATAGCTCAAAGAATCAGCCCTGAAGATGAAACTATGCCTCTATGTGACTCCTACGAAAAGGTAATAATAAGATTTGTTCTCATTTTAAACGATATAAATGGTCTAAAACCCGTTAAAAGCTAATTTATGGCATTATCATAATAAAAAAAAAGATCAGTCAATCCTGTGTTTCAAGAACTTCGGACTCTCTCACTATAACCAAAATGATTTCAAAGCCTTCTTAAACCAATTGATGTTGTGGCATTTTCTCCATTACTTATACAACTTTGTCCACCATTAACATATAGTATGTTTATTATAAATAATATACCTTGTGATTTTGGATTATAATATTCACAAGTTTTGTTTTTCGAGCGGACGAAAGATAAGTTTGCAGAATAGAATTTAAGTTTTGACAAGAAGCTAAACTGAAATTATAAAATGTGTGCTACTTAATCTGTCATTCAAAAGACGATGGAAGTTCATGTTAAGAACAGCATCATTGAAATTAGTTCTAAGTATTTTGATGTAAATCAAAACTACATCTTTAAATAAATAAATACCGAAAAAAGTGTATGAAGAGCGTTCCTTAAAAATCTTTACTGTTATGGAAGATTATGGTCTGTGGAACATTATAAATGCTCTTAACTATTTCTCGCTGAATATTCCCCTTAAACATTTTGTTTTAAGAATTATATCATTGCTTCAGTGATGACAAACCCTAGCCTGTACATGATTTTCGCTATATTTTGATTTTGTTTTTAACTAATTGTGTATTGTAATTACTTTTAAAATGTTAAGATAGTTTATGTTTACGCTTCAGAAATTTTCACCGCAAGCAGCGCTGGACCCAAACAAAAAGTGGCACTACATTTTGAATTCAAAGGATAAACCGACACAGGAATTTCGTGTAGAAATATGCAGGTAGACTACATATGTAAATATGTAACTTAGTAAACACAACAAAAATATGTGTGTACTAAGTTACATGTTTATAATTTTTTAATATAAATGATAACTATCTATTATAAAGTAGAAAAGTACGATAAAACTATATGGGCTTACATATATCTTACTAGTATACGATTGGTAATCAGTATGACTGAATAAGATTGAATTGGACACGTACAAAACAAATGAAGCTTAATCTCTTTTATATTGCGTCAACCCATTAACGTTTTGAATTTTAGCAAAGGTATGCCTACGTCTCTATTGACTAAAATTACAGTCATGAACAGAACTATATCACCTAAGTAAGTTGCCCTTGCAACCTTTGAGAAGTATTGAATGATTTACAAATAGGGTTATTCTGACAATAATGTACAATTCCAGTTTTTCGTCGTGTTTCTATGATTGCATTTGATAACAAAGTGATTATATTAAATTGAAATTATTTTAAACGAAAACACAAGTACCTACAAATACAGATATGCCACGGAATATTAAAAATATAGTGCTTAAAATTATGGCTCCAGGAATCCCCGGACAAGCTAATAAGCATGTGTTTAAATGTCAGACATGTTACAAATGCTTTACCTGAACACATTTGTATGTTATTTTTTATAAAAAATCATTTGATCCAAGGCATTCAACTGACATAAATTTTGAACAAAGAATAAAACTAATATATTTTCGGATTTACTACGCGATTTTTAATTAAAACTAAATAATCCCGACTTTTCGGATACTTTTCAGCAACCGTGATCACGGTCAGAAGAGATGTGATGATGATATCCGATAATATATAAGTTTTATTTAAATGACTCACGAAAATCTTAGATCTCATTATTTAACAAAGAATAAAATAAGTGACAAAAACTACTACTGCATTTAAAACATTTGACAGACCCTATGTCTTTGATGTTGCTGAGAGATTGAAACATATTTTATTTGATTTAATTGTTATATATATATATTTCTCTATTCATTTATAATATATAAAACAATATTAAGCAGAAGTACGATATTGGCATTGTAAAGCCAGAGAAATGATATTTTTATTTAAGTACAATAATTTCACTGAACTGAAAGTTTTAAATTTAAAATAGTAATAGTACCAAGTCAGGCAATTTGGAATTAAAAGATTTAACTTTTACGTTTTTAAAAATAAATGACAATATTTGGTGTATTTTTATCACCAGATTCCTCATGAATTAATTCGATTTTATATTATATAATATTTCTATGAAAATTGTGAATTACTTTACACAGATCATTTATTACATTAATGTTTTAAACTTAAGAATATTTAATGTCATCAGAGCCTAAAAGCCTCTTAGATTTGTATTTTTTTTTTTTATTTTGTAATATATGACAAAAGCAAAACATTGTTTCAGATCACTAGACTCAGCCTGTTCATCTGTGGCTCATTTCCAAAACGGATACGAGGCAAGCTGTGAACAGAAATATGTTTTTAGAAATATGGTAGGATTGAATGAAAATAATGAAATTGTTGAAGGACCTTTTCAAGTTCCCAGTTGCTGTTCATGTGTTGTGAGGAACGTCGCCAACTAGTCCCTGAATGAAATATGTATGTTAAAAATATAATAAAAATTATAAATGTTTGACTTCAATTCCATGCATTTTTTTTTTGTTGCATTCCTTAGTAAGGAGAAAGATTTAAATTCATTTGCTTGTATTTTTAATCCTTGTAGCTTATAATTAATTTATATTTCTTTGGGGCCCATTTAATTAAAATCCAAAGATTATACAAAGGCTTAGTTCTTGAAACAACTTTACAAACTAATATGTTTTCATTTTGTTAATTGAGATAAGTAAGAATGAATTTGAATGTGTTATATACATATCTAATATTTACCGGAGACCTAATCATCTGCCTTATCAAAAAAAAAAACGCAGAGCCTAAAAATTAAAATCCTTGATTTTTCTTTTATTCTTAAAATTTTTCAAGTCTTCTTTTGTCTGCAGCTCACCTTTCTCCAAATGCTGGGTCTTCTTTTCTTCTTCATCTCATAATCGTGGCCCAACCTGAAAATTCTAAATCTAATTTTTTTTTCATATGACCCAAAAGGCCAAACGGGCAGACGGTCTTACTCTAACTGATGAAAAGTAATTGCCTTCGACAGTAGATCATGGACATCTGCAACATAAAAATTATTGTACATGTGTTGACGGTCTTGTTGGTGATGGGGCGACTTTAAAACTTGATATTTGAAAGACCTCATATTGCAATTTTCTGTGAAAACCTCGGGTGGAAGACCCTTTCCATATCATGCAAATGCGTGGAAAAAATGACCGTAATAAAATACAGTCTTGTAACCAAATGCATATAGGTAATGTGGATGGAATTCAAGTCTACGGCGAGTAGTGCGAGGATAGATGGTGACGAAGGTACTATATAAGACAGTTTCTCGGCACACTCATCCTTGTATAGAAGATAGAATACGCAGAGGGAATTCACATGCCTTCGGAGTTTAGAGGTTCTACATCGTCTGTGAGCATAGGATCACTGACAATACGAATTTCCCGACGGTGTATGGGGTCAAGTGGAAGAAGTTGGTACTATGGGGCACTGGACCAGAGATGAGAACAATATACCAACAATATTTTATGTGGGAACGAACGTGTGCTTTGTAATATAAAAGAAAGTGTCCCGGTGTATATTACTGCCTCGCTCTTTTCAGTGCTCCTAGTTATTAGAGGCTAGTTCAGCCTTATTCTCTAAATGTATCCGGAACAGAACGTATTTCGCAATGTAAACCCCAAGGATCACAATACTCTGGCCGATCTTAAAGAACTGTCCCGGAATGTGAATGGGTTTTTAGTGGTAAACGCGCAAATTTATGTCTTCTTGAAATTAAGTAGAACTACATTCAGCTTACCCCATTCAGAGACCTGCTTCAGGAGGATCTCAATTTAAGACACAAATATCTTTCTGATCTCTTCCACTTGTTGACGATGATTATTAACACCGCACATGTAGTAATCGTCACTAGTACTGTCGTCTTCATGGCACCGAATTTTGCATGTTCGCAGCATGTCGTTGATATGCATAATGAACAGTGTTGGTGATAGTAGTATGATAGCCTTTGAGCACGCCAGCGTTTATGGGCATGGGTTTCGAGCATAAACCGTCAACAACGATTTTTATGCTCCGCCCATGAAGGAAGCTGGCTACCTAGTTGTGTAATTCCTCGGGTATTCTGTATGATGGCAACTCCGATAGAAGTACGCGCCGCCAGACCCGATCAAAGACCTTTGCGAAAATGAAGGCTGAAGGCCGTGGCCTCCCTTTTGCTTTCAATAGCTTTAGGCCATTGATATGTGAGGTATACAAAAAGACCCCCAGCGCTTCACCCGTGGCGAAAACCCAAATGACCCAGATGACCCAAAAATTGCGTTTTGATAATTCACTCCATTACCTTTGAGAGCAGGCACATAATCGCAATAGGGCTGTAATTGTTTATTGTGAAATTCGATGAGATCCCCTTCGTTTGGATGGACACATTTGCAAGGTTATATGTATACAAGACGGTGTTATGTCTCCCTTACTCTTTTCTATTTTTAATGTACATTAAAATAAGTTTTGACACTTTGCCATGTATAGTATTTCATTGGGGTTACAATCCCATTCCAAGACAGAATAAAAAATTAAGTTCACTGATGGATTATCATTTGTCTTACGGTTCAAGTGAATGAAGTTAGTAGAAGAATTTACTTTTCCCTACATTCACTTAAACGTCTGCAAAACTTTCCTTTAATACCTCATTTTAGTTAGCTTTTTAGTTCACATCGTGATAGATTTTAGATTACTTAATTTATTTCAGAGTAAGTCAAAGTAAATCAAAAATATTTATAAAACTTATTTTAACTTGGAATAGACAGTAATAAACTAAAGAATAATAATTAAGGTAATGAAAACATTACATACGTGATTCTCTGAAGATCTTCGACTATTTAATTATAATAATTTCTATCATTACTTTTTTATAGTTATAGACCTTCGTTTGTTTTCTAAGAATATACGCTTGTAAGTGTTATGTGTTTTCTCTTTATTGTAACAGTTTTAATTAATATGTACGTTACCTAGATTAGTTGGTAAAACAATTTAAATAAGTGCTGGTTAATGTGAATTAGGTGCAAAGGTATTGCAAAAGAGATGTCTAATGGGATGCTTTATGTACGTACGTTACAATTTTGCGAATATCAAAATTTTGTCCTCATTTTTGTATATAATAATAATTTTAGTAAAATAAAAACATTATTATAGTACATAAAAATACTGTATAAATTTTTTAAATTACTTATATAAAAACTTTTGCCAATATCCTGTATGAATTATATATAAATTCACATATATAAATTTAGTAGTTCTATGATATTCAAAACAAAGGGTGGATTAATTTATCACTGGTAAGTAATTAGTCCATATAATTAACGTAGTAAGGGCCAATTTCAAATAAGTTGAATCAAATTTAATGAAATTTAAAACAATATTTTTCTTACCATAACAATAGATATTTAAAAATAGTTTAATAAGTTCTATTGTATATAATTTCCTGCAAAAGAAAATTTTATGTCAAACACATAATAGATAAAATATTTAATAGTGATCACTTGTTAGCACCAATAGGATAAATCAAATTTATATTAATAAATAAAATAAACGAAGGCATTTTATTTATTATTAAAAACTCTATAGCCCAGTAACATTTTTGTTACAAAATTAATTTGTCTAAGTACATACTTAAATAAAATATTGTACGTTTGTTGGTGTTCAAAGCTCTAAAAAAATTATAATTTATTACAATTGATAACGAAATTCATATAATGATTACATTTAACGAATTCATTATTTTTTCTCTTGTAACATTAGTCACATTTAATTAAAATGTATAAAAGTATTTTGAATATCATTGTAATAAGTTCGGTAAGTTTTAATGCTTTGTTATAAAGTAGCATCTCTCCTCTACTCCGTTCCCTAGAACTTAAGCTAATCGATGTGAGTTTAACTAATGAGTAGTGATATATTTATATATGTAAACCATTCATAAGTGAAGTGAAGTTATTGTAGGAGTTTCATGGATTGAAAGGATAAATTATTACAAACTCGATGATACTGACAATAATAACTGTGTATTTAAATTGAAAAACCTTTATTACTTTTTGCTTCATAAAATACCGTTCGGGCTTAGCATATTTTTCCATATAGGACAAGCCCGTCATACGAAAACGTAGAAGAACTCATTCTGTACAAATTGACATTTCGCAAGTTTTTTTAACCAGGTTTATTTTAGTTAACTATTTTGTAATGACTCCCTGAAAGGTAAAATAAAATATATATTTAAGTTCTGTATAATATTATAAGAAAACAATAACGTATCTGAATACTAGGGAAGATTTATGTCAAGGAATGTGAGGATTATTTCTTATTGAAAGATATAGACGTCCCTTCTAAGAAAAAAACCTTTCAGTATTTTTAAGTTTTATGATTTCTCAAAATAAGATGAAATAAGGTTATTTAATAGGATTAGGATCAAGTAAGAAGATACAAAATAAATATACATAAAAATGTTTTATTCGGCAAAACTAGAATTTAAATACTTATAAGATCCATGTAAATAGTTTAGAGAAGCCGAACGATTCGGTATACATAGAAGATTTTTGAATCCCATTATCATTAATTCATGATTGGTAGGAAGCACTGCTAAAACTTTATCTCAACGCATTCGATATGACTCTCAGATCACAGTATTTTAGTAAGATGGGGTAAAAGTATCGAAAAAACCTTGATATATCGGTGATTAGACAATTAGAACTGCTAAGCATTTGGTGGTGGGAGGTAGGGTCCTTCGGGATAGTTATCAATAATCGCGTCGTCACCATAGTGTGCTGAAAATCATACGTGAAGCGCTTAGTCTTTCGGTAGCCTGAGGGCAAAGGGAAATAACCACAAACGGCCGATCAACAGGTTTTGTAAAAGGCGGGACTAGGGCTAGAAAATCAAACTTCAGGCCTTACTCGATCATTAAAGCGGCTCCGTTTTAGACTATAATGATAAATAATTGTTAGAAACAATACATAATCCCAGAGAATATTCATGCGTTAGCCTCCAGACTAGACAAATTTATGTATTCGCAAATTTTAAAGCACGTTGTGTTAA
>DVQP01001530.1:0-15142 GCA_018231745.1 Danaus eresimus
TATATATATATATATTTAATTATATGTATAATATCAGAAAAAGCAGATATATTTTGACATATATATATACATATATCATGCATCCATCACATCAACACACTTGGACTAGCTTCCTTAATTACATCACTATCAAACTGTTACTAGTAATTAAACAAAACTAGTCAAAAAAGTCACGTAAGTAATATCTAACTAATTACTTATAACTTCGTGTAACCTACACATCTATAAAATACATTAAATGTAAAATATATTTATTTTTTATTGTAATATTATATATAAGAAGAGTAATATAAAAGGTATTTACAAAACCTGTTCTGGCCGACAATCGCACGATTTAAATCGAACTTAAAACATACTTATGTTTACCTATAATAAAGTTAACACAGGCTGATTAAATACGGTAAGATATACCGATAAACACGTTACATGTAAAGCATGTACAAGTGGTAAATAAAAACTACAAGCAAATGCACAAGAGACGATCAATACATATATTGTGATGAACAGTCGACACGATCGCTACTAAATAAATATAGGTAAAAATAATTTATTATTTACATCATAATATGGCACTGTGACCGCGCAAACCGAAGCGTTCCTGGATAATACCAATTATAATACCGGTGGGAAGTAGACGCGGCTGAGACATTCGTAATTCGAATACAAGTATCAGTCTATATATGCGCGTTCACTGACGTGTTCGCGGGCGCGGGTTGCGGTGCGGGGTATGTCGCGGGGAGGGAGGGGAACGCTCAACTTGGTGGCGGGGGAGGTGGGGCGCGCTGGCGGCGGTGTCTTGCGCACGCGCAGCACGCGTCGCCGCGTCTCCGCCGTGCACACGCCGCCCGTGAACATCTCTTACGAATGCACGTCACTTCGCCATCCTGAAATATAATTCAACAAAATTCAAAGGAATATCAGAAATAATGGATCTTCATTGGAGCCATTACTACTCAAAAATATATATACTTTTAAATGTGATGCAACTATCAGTATTTTACTCGTTATTAAAACGCTTTATTGATTTCTAGGTTTTGCTACTACAGCTGTTTTTGGCAGATAGACAAATGTCCCAGATCGTAAAATCTACAGCAGAATTTTACATGCATTGCTTAGTAAGTAACATGAAATTTGGAAGATAAAGCTCTAAATTATAATATCCCGTGACTTATCATTCCCAAACTATAAAAGGCGTTATAGATACTCCAATCAGTTTATTTAAATGGGGTTTCATATTTAACGAACCGTAAAACAAAAATAATCATTACAGTCATTATAGTTACAGTAACGCAACAATTAGAAAAATAATATGTTACCTTGCACCGACAAGTTACGCATCTCTGCTCGCCATGGGAGTGAATGGATGGATGCACCTCTTTGCCATTGGGCAAGGGTCCATCCGGAAACTTGCATCCTCCCTCAGCTAAAATTTCTTCAGCTGTCCGAGGTGTACCTTGGTCTTTTGGTGTATCTTCTTCCGTCTTTTTCGCTTTTACCTGCAATATGCAAAATATTAATGGAATCCCTTAAATGTAAGCTCCGATTAAAGTCTAGTTTCAAGTATTTGTAATAACGACATGCAGCATTATACATACTTCGGGACAAACTCTACAGCAAGCCTTCTTATCTGGTCGGTAGGCATCCTTCTCAGCACATTTCAAAGGTGGACATCGAACACGTGGACAGCGTACTTGACGTGTTGCGAACTCACACGTACATATCGCACAAGTGTCGTAACCTCCAGGTACTAAGTAAGGATGCCAAGAGGAACCGGGTGCGTGGTACTGTCCAGCGAGGTGACAACCATGGGACTCATTCCATACTGCTTTAGTTGAGTCTGGAAATAAAAAAAGGAATAAAATCAATATTTTTGAACAGACAAAAATTTACAATATCCAGACGATAGAATTAGTAAATTTTCAACTCTATGAAGACATTGCTGTTAACAATTATAAATATACCGTCACAATTATTAAATTATTCAAATACCATAAACTTACTGGTGCAAATTGGGCAACATTGTCCTGGAGGACGCAGAGTGGGAACAGCACAGTTGACCGGGGGACAGCGCACCGGATCACAACGCAAAGCACCATGAACACATCCACACATATGACATGACTGTAAATAAATATCATTTAAGTAATAAAACATACACATTAAGAAATTATAATTTTAAAATTCAAAGTTCGAATATGCGTTTAAAACCAAAATATATCCAACACTAATTGTCATAGAATATTATACATTTGTCAGAGTTCATAACCGATAAATAACTTGCTAGGGTTTTAAAATATTGCATGTTCAGTAAAACTGGAAACCCTTTTTTTCAATAAAAATACTAATAAATAAATTTAAGTACGATAATAAAAAAATCTTTATATACCTCTGCAGCCATCCACTGTGAGCCATCTTCATAGGACTTTCCGGCATAGTAACAAGAAGCTGTGTTAGACAACGAGTTGTCTGGTGGAGGGGAATTCATATGTGTTTGTGCGTAGTTAGAATTTAACTCATTGTCAGAATACGACCCTACTGGTAGACATGAAGGTGGCACGCTTATCTGCAATATGTATGAATTATTATAATATCCTATTTATTTACAAAATCATGATGATACTATTTATTTACAAAAGAAAAGTTTCTCCGTTTACGCCCACCATTGCTTATATAACAGTAAATTCATTTAGGTAAAATTAAAAAAAAATACTCTTCGCAAAGTTATAACTTCTACATACTCACCTTGAGATCATAACCTTTGCAGCATGTAGACATGAATATGATTAGTAACAGTTATTATACTCGTACATGTAGTTATTAAAATGTAATTGTTTTTTTTTATAAATTAATGCTTTGTTAACTGAATACCACAAAATTTATTTTAACACATTTTAAAAATTAAAGCTACATGAGATATATCCTTAAGTTTATATTGTTTAAACTGAAGTATTTTTAAATTATGTGAAATTATAATTTTCGGACAAACTGTGGGATTTTTTATATTATTTATTTTTACCTGACATTTTGGTTACTTTACAGTAAACAAGATCCCGAACGGATGAGTTAAAATTGTCTGTCAGTAATATTAACAATGAAAATTACCTGGGGTAACCGCGTTCGTAGAAACTCAGTGTCGTTGTCGGAAGTTCGAATATTAAGATGTGCTGATCCAGAGTTCAACGCCAGTAGTTCTGAAGGAGATGGTTCCAGGATTGATCCCTCTATTCCAGGTAATATTCTTGGTCCATTAGGATTCCCTTCCAGCCATGCAGTCCAAGAACCAGCGTAACCATTTATTACAACCTAAAGAATATTAATATGAAATTAATTTTCTTATGTTCTAACTGTTTTACACTAAAATAATAAAAATTATTATTACGACAAAAAAATAATTATTACCAAATCAAAAAAAAGTATTTTGACACGAAATAATGGTTTTACAAATTACCTCATAATTTAATCCGCACAAAACGTCAATAGCAATCCAAGCAAGTCCAGCTACTGGGTTGATAGTTGGTGGCATTCGAGCTTCTGTTCGCCGTAGTAATGACGGCCCTTCACTAGCCGCATCTGGCAGTGGCCGTGACAGTAAACGACCTCTCAGGATTGGAGGACCTGACAAAACAATTTAATTTCATGCTTAAAATAATTATCGTAAACTAATGAAATAAAATACGAAATACTAAATAAAATCAACAGCGGAATTAGTAGAGCTTTTTGTTATAACAACCTGTATCAGAACCAATATGTACTGCAAGCTGATCTTCATAAAGTGGAGGGAAGATACGAGCACTGGGTCGAGCTAGAACTCCCATCCTAGTATCTAATATCTCCACTTGTGAATGACGTTTACCTTGCTCTTCGACCAATGTGATCTTTGGGTCGATTATACTCAAATTCTCTACCTAAAACATTATACAAGATAGTAACTTTATATGATTCATTGGAGGGTAATGAACCAAAACGTTGTCCTTGTCATTGGATTTCAATATGAGAGATTGTACCTGTTTATTTACTTCTTTTATTACAAACAATATACATATTCATAAAAGAATTAATTTGAACATTTTATTTAATATGCCGATGAATCTTTTTTAGATTTTTTTTAGTATAAATTTATTTTACAAGTCCTAATTATTTATTAAATAATGTTAACAGAAAAAATACCTTTCAGTTAAACCAAAGAAAAATGAAAACGTAAGTTATTCTACATAACAGTGTTTTAGACAAAACATTAATAACCTGTATGTCGTATACAAGAGATCCATCTTTGTCAATATAAACCAAGGCCAACCCCTGCGGTATCAATGCAGCTGGTAATCTTTCCGCCATTAACGGAGCATGGAAGACTTCACATGCAGCTCTCTGTCTTACAATACCAGAAATTCTTCTGTCTGGTGTTCCCATTGCTTCTACTGACAATAGTAATCTTCCACGCGATAAAGAACGCAACTCCGCAGCGGAAACAGGTGTGGAAACTTCTAGAACATTTAATTCGTATCCCGGTTTACTTATCTTTTGGACCTGGAAATGTTTACACATATTTCAACTCAATATACTTTTCTTAATTCCTTTTATCAATTGCTTAAAAATTATTACCTAATTGTGCATGAAAAGTAAAACTTACTTCATCAATAATGGTCTGATTTCTCTCAGGCAGAGTCAATAATACTTTTACTGACTGATCTCTTGCCGCAGGCATGAAGACACCATTATATACAATCGCCAGGTGCAAACTTGGAGCGGCACCAGCAGCCCCAGTTACAACAGCAGTTCCTCCCCACCAACCCTCTTCTTTACCCGGTACCCGATACTCATCACATGGACCACTGCTAAATGACGTTGCGACATGATCCGGTTCTAGCAAAGACGTGAACATTTCTGTAGCTAGTGCTGGATATCTGGAATTATTTTGTTCAATTACTAAGACTCCTCTTATAACTATTTTTAAACATAAGCAAATATGTTTAAGTATTTTATAAAGTATAAACTAAAAGCTAAATCGTTGTTACTTATTTTAAACAGTATAATACGTCTAGTGTGCTTCCGTTAATAATCACACGCTTAGTTTAATGTGAACAATGGGCTTATTGCGTAATACTAAAAAAAAAGAGAGGAATATTTTTTCTGTTGTTGATTTTCCTTAAGTATTTTTTTAATTCTTTTTAAAAGGTTCTAGAAGTCGCACAATTCAGTAAACATATTTATTTAAACACCTTACGACTGAAGATAACAGTAAATAAGCATAATTTAAAAACCTTGAGCAGAATTCCTAAGATGCAAATTAAACATACAAAAGTAATGAATGCGATTGTAATGCGTCGGAAACGTTAGTGCATATAAAGTTACATTACGCTTTATGAAAGCGACCATATAAAATACATTTTACGATTATTTTCTTCGTTCGTTACAGACGCGCCTGACAAGCATAGATATTAACGGCTCTTACACATTCATGAAAGTGGACATTTGGTAAGTTGCAAACTCTTAGACTGCAATGGTCGTATCATCATATTACTTCAATCAAATTCTCGTTTGGTTTCATTTATACAAACCTATTTATTCGTCCACTCAATGCACTTTCCATAGAATTGTTACGCTCGTCACCCCAAATCAAAGCGACATACAAAGAGCCTTCTCTCAATAGTCGTTTGTATTCGCGAGGTACTCGACGCCAGACACCACACAACTGTAAACAAGCCATTTCTCTGAATAACCAATAGAACTTAATTCATATGGTACTTAATTGATCTAATCAATGAGGAATATATGGTTTAATTGGATTAAATCCTACCTTATCAGTTTTTTCTTCGTATGTGGCATGTATTCCTGTAGCTCTTTTTATGGGATGTTCAAGGAGCATACGTCCTCCTCTGTCAAGAAAAGCCAAGGCACGTGGCTGCGTGCTAACAGACGTCCCTAGTATTACAGACCAAAATAGATGGCGACGTCGAAAAGTAAACCTTGCAGTTGCCACACCTGGAGCCACAGGAACTCCCGTCATATCGTCTCGTCTGATGCATAGCGGAGATCGACCAGTCAATAAGGCCCCAAAATCTAAAATATATATTTAAGAATTGTTGATTGACTATTTGATTATAGATTACATCAATTTATTTGACACAAACTTACGTCTCATACTCAGTTCCTCGTCTTCATTGTTGGTTATTATAGATATAGGACCATCATCTTGTACAATGTCTGGTGCTGTAACAAAAAAAGATGTTACAATATGTTATTATATAATAGCCAACTGAAATTATTTGCACCAGGATGATTCTTCAAGTAAAGATTTTTATAGCGATCACGTAGCATCCTGACTTAATCAAATACATCATCATCATCATCATCATTCTATCGGATTAAGCATTAATCACCAAGCTTGATCAAGACGGGTTGGCGATTTCAAACTTATAATTTGAAATTATAAGTCCAGGTTTCCTCACGATATTTTGCTTCACCGTCTGTCAGTGGTGTCTAAATACTCTTAGAAAGTAGATAGGACTAGGAAATGTCACATTGGTTCTTGTCAAATTTCGAACCCGCGCCCTCATGCATGAGAAGCGGGCCTTGAACCTCCAGGCCACTACGACTTATATATAGAGAATATCAAAAATGCTTATAATTTCAACGAAATATAAGAATGTTTTTGTTACATAGCTGACGAGTTTCGTGTCATTATCTTTTTGTTAACACCAATATTACAAAGAGTAGTCAGTCGATTTCTTAACTAATCTATACTTTTTCTTCTTAAATTTTAACAAGTTCTTTTTTTTTAACCTACATAAAAAAATATATTTTTGACATTCATGACAACGTTGTCGAGGAACGTGTTGAGGGAAAATTCCTTTTTATGACCTAGTTTTTCATATAATTTTAATAAAAATGTTATAATCTAAAAATCTCAGTACACTACTTATAACAGAAAAATTTTTACTAACTTTTTTGTAGTATGAATACAGCTCCTCGTTTATCAATTGCTTTAAAAAGTAATCCTTTGAAGCTAATGAATTTATAGTAAGTACTGTATAACTCCTATGAAAATGCAATACAATACTTTCTCCTTTAGATGCATATCATAAAACATGTCGTCGATCAATTGAATATAAGTGAGTTCCAATGGGTGGGGGCCGTTGGCAAGACCTCCCCGACCCTTCCATTCGGGTTGATTGGATCAAGTGTTACACAATCGTAAGTCTCTAACAGGATCGGCGTCTCCACGTCGCTATCATTTTGCATTGCTTTATTGTGCAATTGTCTTGATTTAATACCAATAGCCTATATTTTTAATCAGATCGTCTTCAGATCAATCTTCAGACAATATTTATAATACACTTCTTCCAATGGTTCAACACTATTCAATGCACTTTACAATGTATATGTCTTTTAAATGTTACATTTTGTTTCTCTTGTATTATCATTATTACTATTATTACTTATGATTAGACCAGGGATATCTAAATAAACCATCCGAACCAAACGAATCATTATGTTGTATACTTTGATGTTATTTTGTACGAAAAGTCTTGAAAATATTTTAATTTTGAATGAATCAAATAGTGCATTGGAATCAATTTCTAACGCAGGTTTTTGAGTAGAATTTGAATAGTTTGGTCTTTGCATAATTAGTCAATAGAGGAATGTAAGATTGGTGTAAAACGGTTAAACATAATTATGAGATGCATAAAATTACACAAGAGTTAGTGATTTACAACATCCGTATAGGTGATTAAGGAAGAAAACAAAAAAAATTAAAATTGTATTTAACGATTACATTTACGTTTACACGGTCGTCTCAGCAAATAATAAATAAAAATACAAAAAATAAGAACAAAAAAAAACTATGTATTTATTTATTTATCTTTTATTTGGAAACAATTAAATCAAGAACAAGAATAATGAAAGGAAAAATATAAGGACTTTTAAAAAAATATATAAATTTTACTGATGATAAAGTTTGTGAAAACTTATAGTTCTTAAATTTTCGTGATTCCATTCTGCCTCCTAGCATATATGTAGCGTATTATCAACATTTTATAGTACTAAGTCTACCGAATCATCTTCTATTAAAGCTAAAGAAAATACTTTATTTACAAAATATAGTACAATTCTAAACATCAAAATACAACTATATATGTACATGTTTTATCTAGTGATACATAGTTTTGATGTTTGCAGTGTTTTAAACACAGTTTTTAACTGGACTCATAAGGCTAACTATCCCATCCAGTTTTGCTACAATGTTTAAACCACACGTTAGATAAGCATTATAGAAGCAAATATTATGATGAGTAGACCTGTTTACGCTGTATATCCTCATAGCTAGATTATGATCTAGTACAACTTGGCGCCGGTATTCATAATTCAATCTTGGAATTCATTTTATGCTCGAGACAGTCCTAAATTTATTGGCGGGTGGCGCCAACGCGCCAATGACGCGTAATTCTAGATAACATGCAAATGCAAGAAATATCTGGATCAAACGGATTTAAACCGTCGATACTTAAAGTACCGATGTCATAAACATCTGTTAAATATTTAGAAAAACTTCTCATCAATATATAAATTAATTCGCTTCCTTAATATACTAATAAAACGTGGTATAACAAGCCCTAAACTTAAGTATTGAAAGATATCCGAAATAAATTATAGATTAACATATGATAACGAGTTTACATATATATACCCTCTATTGATACGTTTATTAACTAATACTTTAAATGCGAATCATGACGTCCAGCACCTTTGACTCGGACGAGATCTCAGGCGCCACGAATATTGTGCATAAACGTGCGCAATGTGTATACACGGACACATGTGACGGGGAAAGTCTTCACATGAGTTCACAGTTTAGCTCATTAACTTAATTTTAAACTTTTTGAAAACATCCTTAACATTCGAAGCGTGAAGTTAGAATAGAGACGAGTTCATTCCAAGTCAAGTCGCGGTCTAACGTTTTTAGGCCTCACCGACGCGGTGAGTTTTCCAATCGCATGATGTAACCAGGCGCCGCTATGACGACAATATTCACGGCTGATACCATTAACAGACTGCGTATAAAACACTTACGACCGTAAATATTTTATAGTATAATGGAACGATGTAATTAATAACCGTTAAAAATCATAAAACAAGTGAAAATTCCAGTAATATGTTACTAGATCCCTCTAATATAGTATCTATTTCAACGATATTAGGTGATGAAGACTTAAAAATAATAAAATTAAGCAGTTTTGGTTCATAATCCTAACATGTAATTAGGGTAAAGTTATATACAGAAAACGAATGACGTTTAATTAATCGAAAACATTTCTTCATATACTAGTCAGAAGCCAAAACATACATAATCAAATATAAACGCTAAACCATTTTTGGAGGCTTCTTTTGCCTCTGTTAGCTAATTAAATAATTAATTGATTGGAATTTATCTCGAACAGGCAGTAGGTACTTCACGCTAAAGATATAAAAATGCAAACAAGTCTGACATCAATAATCACCACTTATAAAATAAACCTTAATCTTTACAAAGAAAAATCTTAATTAAATATGCGTAGATAATTACGTCTATGAGAAAAACAAATTTGTGAAATACGACTGATATGTGAAGTCGTAATCTGTTGTTTTGCAACTTCATAAGCGTGATGCATATTCATGAGGCATCCAGAGAGGATTATTATTTATAAAACTTATGCAGGTCTATTCCATGCGAAGTAGATAATATTACTGCATATCAATTTATCGATATAAAATAATTTACCCTGAATACACTTTATTCGATAATTGTATCTTATAATCCATTAACGCTGTGACTAACAACAGACATTCCTTGCTTTAAAATACGTATAACATAATACGTAACAAATTAATTAAACTGACTATTAAAATCATAATAAAATCTGTGTTGACAAAGATACTATAAACAATGAAATTATAATTTATATTTGTGAAGATTAAAGATATTGATTGTTGTTATATGGTGTGGTAAGAGAAAATAAGACCATTCTTGACCAAATATTTTATGGAAAGTAAGTTTTCCTGTCTGCTTTTTAAGACTGAAAATTCAGTAAATAAGACATACATATAAATATACAATAAAGTTTTTTCCGCAAAATCATCCAATGGAACGTAGGAATGAAATTATCTTGATTTTGTAAAAAAAAATATTTGAGCTCTATCAAATATAAAAACCGAAAATTATGGATATTTTTAAATTTTAAACTTATTATTAAAATTTTAAATTATCTCCATAATAATTATATTACAAATATAATAATACCACGGACCAAGCAATAAATACCTCATTTTTTATATTTGAAAACCGGTCCCGAAACGATAATTATGATATGATTTATCATAATGTTATTGTTAATAATTAATTTCTTATATTAATGAAACTGACAACAACTGTGTTAAAAAAACGGACAATAACGCCAAACACAATTTTGCTTGAATGAAGATGCAATTAATATAAAAATACATATAAAAGAGGGTATAGGACAACAATAACTATACAATTACTTTTAATGACACATGAAATCAAGTCATTTTTGAACAGATTAATCTTATTACGTGTTATCTTAACGGCATTGAATACATTTTTACCTTAGTTATGTAATAAAAACCTAAAAAAAATAAAAGCGCAATGAAAGTCTGCAACGGTACATCATCATGAAAGGTATGCGCAAACAAAATTAGAATAAGACATACATGTCAAATGTTGAAAGTAAATGAATAAGACTACAGACATATGTATAAAAAAAAATTAACTTGAAAAATATTTTTATCGATTCAAGTAAAATCAATCGATCGTCAACGAAGCATTAAGTGCTCGACCCAATTAACTCTTGACCTACATGAGGTTCAAACAAACTTAAGATAACATAGATGTCATTGTTTTCACTGTTTACTATTTCTTTTCCAAGTATCTTTTGTTTTAATAGTTCCCATTACTTTTGTTTTCATTAGACTTCCATATCAATAATTACACACGTCATTACAGACTTTCAAATTAAAGCTACTTTAATGTATGTATATATAAAACCATAACACACTTGTGAGCGCTTATTACAAGTCACAGCATAAAACCTATTTCACTTTAAGCCCATTGACGTAGTGGCTTGACATTTTTACATGCAGGTGCGGCGCAAAGTCTAATTGGCAGAGAAAAGTGATAACACCGTATCAATAAGTCTTCAGTCAGTCAGAAATAAGGCGATCCATTAAAATGAACATCAAACTGTTATTAGGAATTCTCTCGTTGCTCGAAATGGGCCTCGCGCTAATTTATAGATTATATTCGTAATGATGGCAAAAGAATGTTTATGGCACAAGGCGCGGTCTTATTGTTGTCGGGAGACACACCACTCCGATCTCAGACGCACACAAGCCCGCATAACTGTCGCGCTACGAAACTGCAGTGAGTGTTGGCTCGGATTCAATGTCCATTTCCATAAAATATAATTTCATCTCGACATTCCATTGATGTACCGATGTTAATGTTTCCGCGCGATCTATATTAATATTAACAGCGTATTGCAGTTTTCATAAAATATGAAATAGTTTATTTTAAACATAATTTTTGTTTAATTTCTCAAAGGGTCTTGAATTATTTTTATACAGTACAAAAGTGCAAAAAGACGTCATGACTTATTGAAAAGGACGGCTTTATTTTTGTAATATGATAGGAACGGAATGGATTTTATTCCATAAGACAGCATTATCCATGTAGGGGAACACCGAACGATGCATTGTACAGCTTTCGGTATTTCAGCGGCAGTCTATGCAAAGCCGTTTACGGACTCACTTAACCAAAAAAGTGGAACAACATACCGCTTGCGAGCTGTTTACAAGACGCGCAACACTCGGCTTGCTTTGTCCTACGGTGAAATGCTGGCGATTTGCATTTAACGCCTACAAGCTATGAACTACTCAGTACCAAGTACCGTCTCGGCGCCCGCAGCTCTGGAATTTCTCTCAACGTCGGTACATATATCTTTAAACAAATACTTGGAATACATTAACGCAAGCGGTAAAATTAAATTTTATTATGTGTAATAAATCTCTACAAAAATGCTATTAAACTAAGATCAAAAAATGAAATGTGAAAACTTGTTTGATTTATACTATTTATTTAATTTACAGCTTTATCTGTTTCCCATTTATAAAATAAATGGATAATTTAATTCAAATATATAAATTTTTTAGGTAAGGCTAATGAATATTTTTTTAATGCTCTGTAAACATGAGTCCAAAGAAAAACAACGTTTGAGAAGCATATTTATAAATAAATAAGTAAATTAACAGTAAGAAAACAACACTCAATAATTCATTTCACGTTACATCAGCAAACATTTAATAGGACAAACAATTATCGTTGTTTTAGGTTAACGCGCGTGTAATGAAGTTTGTTTTTAGAAGAACAAACAGTAATTAATGTGGCAAAGTCCTTACGTACGTAACCCGAACCAAGTTTACGTGAGTGTAACGTAATAATACGATTGCACCGCGATTACTTTGTGCTTATGCGCAATTATGTCCCGCAAACACTCATTTGTATTCACATATGGTTTAGAACAAAAATGCATTTATATAACAATGTGCTTAATCATTCGTACGTCTGTTGATGCCACAGGGTTAACACGAGCGTATTATTGTCATATATTTTTACAAATATTAACATTAAAATTACAATCAATCATTTTCACTAAATACATAAAGCTAGTTGCTACAATCATAAGAAATTGTAATTGCCTATAATTTTCGTTTTAAAATCTATTTTTAAATTAAATAAATGGTTATCGGTCAAAATATAGATCTTATACTATTATTTTAATCGCTAATTATAATGCTTTCATTGGAAGATCTTTGTATTAAATTTCATAAAGAGTTTTTTATGCAATTGAATCATTTCAATTTTGTAAATATAAAATGGAACACACTCGGAATTCGTGTATTTAAGATCCCTGATAACGTTTATGTTCCAATCGATTGGACCTTGTAAAACTTTACTCAACATTTTAATTCCCTATAAAATATCAACTGAAATTTGAACGTTGCAATACACACAAGAATCAATTGCCTCTCGAATAATATATGAAATGGTGTGAACGAGGGCTATTGGCGAGCGACATATCAAATTACGTACACTTCACCTAAAAGGTCGGCAAATCGTACATTTAGAGCAAACTAATATAGCTTTTAACACACTAGAATAAAGCCTAATTTTGTGCAAGACAGTTTTTGCAATGTTACGTTTGGCTAACAGCTAATTGTGATCGAGCAGCGAGGACGCGCCGACAGATCAAAGACGATCCGTTCTGAATACACAATTCACTCCGAGTTCATCTAGAATTACAAGTCCGATTGTAAATTCGTGTATCGTGCATAATGTAGCACTCGACAGACATCAGACATTTATTCCAATTGAGGAACTGTTACGTCTCATTGCAATTTTGCAACCAAAATTCGTTTCAAATTCCTAAGAAAACAGTCATCCAAGTCATTGTACTCTAAATAAATAGGATGGGTAAAAGTATTGTATTACATAATTTTTTCATTGATTTATATTACCTCACAAATTTTTTTAGTCAATATTAACTGAAGTGTAAAAATAGATTAAAACAACAAAATTAAAAGGAAAACAAGATAATTACTAAACAAATAGTATGATAGAGTAGTCAACAGATAGATGGACACGATTCAATCGTGATTCGATAAAAATGAGGTTTATTTTCGGTATTAATTTTGTCTTTTATATTTTCTTATATCGTCGCTTAGACAACGAATCCATAAAAAACCAAGACTTAACGTTAACAACAATAAGAAACATATTTATAGCTATCATCGAAGTGTGTCATTGTTTTGCCTATAATAATCAATTAATGGCATATAAAACGCTTAAGTTATTTAACTTTTAATTGATATATTAATAGATATTTACTTCCGAGAACGGATTTATAATCCAATATATTTTATAGCAATATAATCATGATGATTTATTTTAATATCCTCGCTGAGTTATTAAAACTAAGCTTTAACATGTATCGGAGTTTTAAAGACGTTATTCTCCCGCTAATCTAAAGTAGGTACATTTAGAAAAATGTAGTAGAAAACATCTGAAATAGATCTCTATAACAAAGTTAAAGAAAATTACATTCCATTACGTCATCAAGGGTCAACTGTTTAAACATTTTGTAATATTTAAATAATTGCTATAAATAAAAACTGTTAAGCATTTCAAACTGTTAAGAGCAAGGTTTATAGCGCCATCAAAGATGTTTTGTAATCGTGAAATGTCAATTATACATGTTGCTATTGACATTTGTCGGTTACGAGTTCTGTGATAAGGTTCTGATTAAGAATTATAAGGTAGCGAATGCAAAGCATATATACGGATTAACATTAAATTTATTTAACGTCCTCATAATGTGTTTACTATTTCGTTTGTTCTTAATCGTAAAAATACATACATAATTATATTTATCACATCACCTTCCATTATTTATAATATACATTTGAAGTTTGAGTTCAAATGTTTAAAAATAATCATAAATATATTAACTATATTATTAAAGACGTAATGATCTAAATAAAGAAAAGGTCAGACGACATTAAACACGCCGCCAATACAAGACAACGATTACAATGCTAGCTAATAACGCCATTGTTCCTCTGTGACGATTCATTCATACAAAACAATGAGGTTTGTCGTATTTTTATAAACGTAGCCCAATATTTAACATCAACGACGCATTCTTATTTAATCATGATGTTAGTTCTATTAATTTTAATGTTATATAATATATACCTGTTAATTTAAAATTCAAAACTGTTTTAGAAACTATAAAAGATCCGATCATGTGTTAGACATGACTTCCATACATCAATTAACCGCTCACGATGCAACAATTTCATCTATAATAATTCTGCTTTAAGAAAACCACAAGTCACGACATTACCTATGTCGTTACTTATCTTGTACCAACTTCTACCGTTTACAAGAAAACCATAAGTACGGTTGGTTCAGCAATATTTATTTATGAACAACTTCCCAGCAGAAGCTAATCACAGTTAATTTAGAGAATAGCAACGTAACAATTCGTTCTGCAAATACTAATAAGTACTACATTTAATAACACAACGT
>DVQP01001531.1:0-15141 GCA_018231745.1 Danaus eresimus
TTCGATAATAAGTTGCTGAAATTTTTATAAATTAAAACCAAAATCAAATCCTTATCAACTGTGTATTGTTAAATATACGTTAATTTTTATATTGAAGGGAGAGCGATGATAATTTCGTCGTTATATGTCAATGAACTCTCAATGTCGAGACGTAACAAGAATCAGCGTGTCGGTTAATTAAAGGAATATAAATATATTATAATTATATGATAAAATCTTATTTAAAAGATAAAATTTATATATATTTAATGGATTTATTGTTTGTTCCCACGTCTTTTGACAGTATTGTGATCTCCGAAGTATTTACTGAATTTTATAAGGGAACATATATTCTATATTCTATGATAATATCTAATACATTTGTTACTGATAAGCTAGTAACAAAGAGAGCCGCTTGGTGAGAAGCTAATACGTTACTCTTCTAGTTAATTGGTGTTCTCGATACAAATCAACATCCCCATTACATCCTGAGTCATGCGAATCAGTGACTTAATTTAATAGCATTTATGGCGTACGATTACAACGGTTCATGCATATTCACTAAAATTTATGACTAATCGCATTATTCATACTCGGGTTTACCTTAAATTGATGCGCGTGAGTTTTTTTTTCTTATTTTACTTAATAAAACCGTAGGGTTATAGAAACTTAAAGAAATAGCCAGTGTTCTTCATTATTAAAAATTACGATTATTACTCTTTACTACATTGAATTGAAGTAGAGACCACTTTGAAATGTCCTTTTTTATTTAAAAATAATGTTCGAAAACTTGTACAATTTTATAAGATTTAAATTATGACATTGAAAAAAATATATAATCGAATTGTTATAATTATACATAGTTATATTATATGAGAGTTTTTATGTATATATATATATTTAATATTGGGAATAATTACGAAATGGTCACCCGCTGTCCACTTAGTAAAATTTTATCAACGATATTAAATCATCAATACCATCATGCCAGTTGATTAAGTTTTTTGATACGTCTATGTATAAGTTTCTGTAATTATGCTTTCTGTAACAACATCAGCGTTTCCTTAGAGTAATTTATTACATATTATGAAACTTGTTCCGCGTTTTTCTTATAATTCGCCATATGTTTTTTATGATGCCGGCTATATAAGAAATCGTTTTAAAAACCGTACACGTCCTGTTTATTATTTATATACATACAGACGCCGCTTCGTTATTTCATGTTGTTATATTAGCTCAAATAATGCCATAGAATATAGGTACATATAATGTAAACTAAAATCATATCTATAAACAGAAATTCCTAAATATTTCGATTGCTGATGTCATACAAACAACTAAATAAATAAAAAAAGGCAAAAAAAAATAGAAAGAAAAAAGATAGTAAATATTTATCGCGTTATCAAGCCACTTCCAGGTACACTTCAAATGACTCCATTCATAGTGACTAGTGAGTGTTGTCACAAAATATTAAAGCGATGACAATTAAAAATGATTACGTATTTATTCATAATCGCCTGTAATAGATATTTTGGCGTCGACGTAACAAAATTATCATCTCAAAATCCTTTTGTATTTGTCATTAAACAATATTGGCGGAAACTTGATAAGGATTTGATATATATTGTATTTATTATTATATTATTTTATCAGTTGTTGCGTAATATTATATCGATAGATTTATTCATAGCCGAGCAAGTTCCATACAGTAATTTTTATTTTATATTTTATAATAATTGTAATCTATTCAGAACATATTAGTTATTGTTTGAGCGTTTTAGGTATTTGTGTGAATCATCGACCATTCACGTGGCTGTTATCAGTGCCCTAGTACAATATTACGGTGTTGCGATGTTACCTGCGCGTGCGCAGACTGTAAGCTATGAGTCACAGACATCCTGTTCCATCGCACTTTCACGGATTTAATATTCAATAGCCTCCATGACCGATATTAACATAGATATGGTTTACGTTATTCTCTCCTTCCAAGAAATAGTGTTGTAGCGATACGATGAATAAGCTATTAAGACGCTATAGAGTTATTATTATTTAAATGAAATTTAATCTAATTAAATTATATTTTGAATATAGAACGAGTACTACGAAATTATTTTAAGGATTCATTGATTGCTTTGGTTAAATGAGTACATATATAAATTTGCAAGTTAACTTGAAGAAAAACTCTACATCGCATTGCTAACAACCGGTCCATTTAGTAAATGAATCACGAGACTCGTTTTCGATTGATTCATAGTGAAATGTATTTTTTAATAGTATTAAAATATATTAATGATGATGTCATCCAATTAGCTAATATTACTATATTATAATAAAACAAAAAAAAACAGGTCGAGGATTTCAATAAGTGGATTTGTATGCGGGGTTCACAATACATTCGTTTCCATGTTAAAGAGATAAATATATAGAAAATGGTTCTATTGACCGTTTGTATTAACGGTAAACAGATACAGCGCGGAATTCATAAAGAATTCCGTATCCTGCCAATAAATAATGTCTTTTGTGAAACTGAAGTTTCAGACTGCTATTTATATCAAATTAGACTAAACTTTTCTAGCTTACTATCAGACAAGTAATAAAACTTATTTCATTATATATTTAAATTATATAAAGACATATATAATATACATAGTTTATATACTTTGATATTTCTTTTTTATTTCATACAACCTTTTTATTTGGTCGTTAATCTGTTTTCTTTGCAAATAAAGTTGTTGCTTCTGGACTTTGAGGCAATAATTATTTTGATAATATACTTGTTATTTACATAATTTATATGCAAGTTCTGTTGTCATTAACGTGACGGCTTAGAGTAACAAGCTTTTACGGAGAAAATTATTTTAATGTTTATGTCTAAAAGTAGAAGGTTTAAAAATACTAAGCAAATGTTGTTATTTAAAAGACATACATAAATATTTATACAAAATTATAAAGAATATCGGCTAATTTAATTACTTAATATGAAAATTTCATACGTTACAAAATTCTTAAATCCCGTAATGTCATGATTATGAGACAGAGTGATGGCATTATGGCATTATTTGGTTTCATAGTCTTGGATAATAAGATGCACAGATAACTGACAGGAAAAGAGTATTAAAACATGTTTACACATATTATAACGTTCTTAAGTTAGCTGAGAACTTCTCGAACGTTTCAAAACTTTATATACTGTAAGTTGATGATTAGGATAACAGACAAAGATTTTTAAAGAACAAAAAATATATATTATTTACTTTTGTATATATATTGTATTGGATAGATTAAACGAGTGTAAATAGTTTAACCAATAAGGCAGCCAAAAGTTATCATAGTTGAAAATATTCGTTTATAGTATAATAGAAATATTACTGGGAAAAATTTACAAAATGATTTATTTTTATATGTACGATAAAATGTTTATTTCGGCTTCTATTACAATAACTTGTTTCACCTACACCTGACGGATTTGATATTTAGATGTGTGTGTGATGTGCTATACTTTCTCATTCTCCTCCTACCAGGTATCTCCCTAATTGCCATATTAGCAACCCATGAGAACGGCATGCATACTCTTTCATTTCTCAATTGTAGCCAGATATTTGACTCCTGACGAGTATATAGTGATTATCTATGAATAAAATAAACAAGACATTTTTGTTGTTTTTCTATAAGCGCATTTTAAAATACTTATTTCAGTTGATTTGTTTAGGCTATTAATATTGCTTTTCTATAAAAAGTATATATTTTAAGTTAGTGGAAATCCGTTTTTCTTTCGATGAATTTAGTGAATTCGACGATCTTGAGTGTTATTCAAAGATTTTCAGAAGACATTGTAGAGTTAGATGCTTTAACACCATTTGGATGTGAATAAAGCTACGACTCCGAAATCAAGGACAGTTTAGAGAGAAAGTTAGCGATGCCTATTGTCACAAAATCAATGTAAGTCGTTAATACCATTATAAAGAACGTATAAGCCTATTCTGAGTATCCTAACTCGCAGCAAAAAGTAAAATTATATATTTTATAATACTATGAGTTTCGTCGGCATATTAGAAAGTGCAAAGGTGCTCTATTAATGTCTAACGTAGTAGGTGCTATAAAATATTCTTGGGACTTTTTAAAACATAAATGAATCAATAATTATTCTTCCTAAAAATAGAGAAAAATATGCAGATTTTCTCCACAAGAAATGCAGCAAAACTAAATACTCATGTAGTAAAACTATATGAGAAGAGACGAATATTTTTCATTATTAAACCTGTTATTAGTTATTTCATTTAAGAAATAAAAAGAAATCTTGTATTAATCTTCGTCCGAAAGTAAAATTTTTAGTGACATATTCAACACGAAATATGTTTAATGAACTAGGTAATGTTAGTCTCTGTGGATAAGCAACCTCTATATACATAATATATGGAAAATAATTTCATTTAGGCTGAAACAAGAACTGCTTTATAGAAAAATATTTCTTCCTATTAATCTATTTAAGTTTATTACCAATAATATTAAACCCGTCACCGCATCCCATCACAAAACACATACCCATCGTGTACTCTTTGTCGTCTTTGTCGGTGACAGCAAGGATTCCTCTGAACGTACCTGATATTAAACATTAAAAAATACATTAGAAGATTCCTCTTCTTGAACAAACATTTATATTTCCATCTTCATATAATTTCTGTTATATTATCTAAGAGGTTTAATTCTTTAAAAGTATGCAGATGTTTTAATGGGAACAAACAATAATTGAGATATATCTAAATTATATATATTTTTTTCAAATTATATATACAGAAAAATAATGTTGGCTCAGGTTACTTGTAAAATTTCTTTTAATTTAAACCGAATAAGATACAATATTATATTGATTTAGCGCAGTTATCTTAAACTCCGTAAAAGATAGGCTTAGATTCAAAGCAGGAAGTGATTGTTATCTTTATTGTTATATGCAAGTTATTTAATAAAACAAAATCTTCTGATATTAAGCAGCTATGACAATATTCTAAGCCATCTTAGTCACCAATGTTTCTGAATGACTGACTCATAAGTTCATTTACCCCTGTGTTTATAGCTAAGTAATTCTTATGCCACAGGTTATGTTTTTAAGTTGCATATGCAACTTGCATGGTATAATTATGCAGCACGGTATGCGTCATCCTCTATCACAATGCCCGAACACGCTTGTTATATATACGTGTTTAAAATTATAAATCCTATTTATTATATAAATAGTTATGGAAATGTCAGATGACACATAGTATTATGTGGTCGAGACAAACGATGTTTTAATAAACCCATGCATTCCCTGCCCACAGCTTAAGCGCATTTTAAATCGCAACAGGCCAATAATTTTGTTTCAAGCGGCCAATTTAAAGCAGCTTAAGACGAGCGTGGGTATAGCAAGGCTAAGTGTTAGTAGTTGGTACGTCGCGACAGTAGCAGTAGGCGGCCGGAAGTCGAGTGGCGAGTGTTAGAGGACTTCCTACTTAGACAGCTCGTTGAACGGAAACGCTATTTTTGGCCGTCGCTTCCTCTGAGGAAAGTCTGCTCATTGAATACAATGCGGGATACAATTACCTTTATCAGATATGACTTTATATAGTACCATGCACTGTCCACTCATGTCTGAATAGTGTCTAAGCGACGAATAAAATGATAAAATTTAATAACACTCAAAACGTTTGTTAATCCATAAAATGGATATTACTTTCATCTTGCATATTACTATATATTATCTAATTGGTATGATTAGTTATACTAAAACTAAAATAATAAATGAATTTAAATTTACGCGTATCCACTTTGACAAACAAGACAAAAAAGTAAAAAAAAAAAAAAACTTTGAATCCTCGCTGCCAGGAAGCCCTCGTCGGAATTCCTTACCGCATTTTTTCCCATGGATCCACATACCTCATTGTCAGGCACGTTATGAATTTGCGACTGACTCAATGCTTCAACATTTCTGGACGTGCAATACCATTTCGTTAAAGATTTTGAATGCAATTACGTCACAAACATATTAATAAATTGTTATATCCCGTTTATGACTTTCACAACGTTGAACCGTGACCCACTTGGATGGAAGCGATTTCAGACGTTTGTCTGAATTAACCCATTGACTCGACGCTGGACGAGATTGATTAGCACATTACAATGTTAAGCATAAGAGGAAATTATGACAATCAATCGAGATTTGGATTGAAAGAAGGTGTTTATTACAGAATTCAAAATGAAAGACAGTAATAAAAAAAATTGCAAAACAGAGCACTGTTAATTTATTCATTTGAAATAATATTTTATACATGTATGATATATTCATATACAAAAAGAAAATTTCGACGATAAAAGTAGACTTCAGTATCTCGTTCAAATTGTTATGATAATTAAGTCATACGAACGAACGAAATATAAGGACAAGTTTAGTCAAAACCTATTAGAGATTTTGGAGAAATATCAACTAGCGGTATCTGTTGTACTATTATTATTTTTTCCATAAAGAACTCTACGTTATGCAGAATAAGTGCTGAAGTCGGTTAAATATTAGAGCCATGTATGTACTTATGAAAAATAAAAATCGAAATATAAACCTTCCTTAGTACATTGTTATGTAGTTTTTGAATCTTAATCTTAGGAAATAATACTAATGACAGTACATAGTCAAAAAAACACCACACCGATTGTATTACGCGAAAACCAGTTACACACAGGCAGTTGGCGTGTTTGCATAAAATTAATTAAAAATATAATTTGCATTTACGATTCTAGGGATTAATGATATAAATTAAAATGTGGGACAACAAAAACATCGTTCCAGTTATTCAAGGTTAGTTATGGTGTATTTGTCATTGAATTTGAAACCTTATACAGGTATATTAAGAGTCATAATATGTTTATTTTTCTAATTTTATTTGTTATGCGGTTACAAAAGTTTTTATTTGGTGCTATTCTATTTTAATACTAATAGGGTTGTGGTGTGGAATTATAGTAATATATTATGTACATTGCGTTATCTGAGCGCGGAGCTTTCAAAGGAGAGGAATGTTAAAGCAAATAAATTCTAAATATAGCTTCAAAAGGTCCGATTTTGATTGCACATTTGCAAAATATATACAGTTTTAAACCTTTAACCCATGTTACTAAGATGGCGTTATTTGTGCGAGATGGAAATTTCGATAAATTATTCTTATATATAAGTATGCAATTAAGTTTATTTATAACTACAATTGGGTCTAAATAAATAGCTTCAATAATTATTCTTATTTCAATGATTTACTTAATAAGACGTAAAACATTATATATTTGTATAAAACATTATAATAACCTTTTTCCGTTGTATTTTTCGTATTTATTCTTCGAAACAATGGTTTACAAACAAAAACATTTTTTTTATATAAATGATTTCTTTGTGGTATCTTTTCAAGTAAAATATAAGATTTTTCAGTCTTAGCTTATCACTTTAAGTAATACCCAGCTGCAGTTTCCGAGAAACGCCAAGGTTGGAGGTGTGAATATGTGAGAAGTAGGTCAGCAAAGTGGATCATCGCATTTGAATCATATCCCTGTCAAAATGGTAACGTTTTTTGGGGCCGCTTTTGTTTATATTAAAGTCATATTAGCTCCTACTTTAATTAATATAACATTTAAAGAAATAGGAATGTATATAATAACTATATATTTGGTGAATGAAGCAAACATTTTTTTAAGAATAATATTTTCTGCAGCTTTGACTACGCACTCGGACGTTATAAAAATGATTAAAAACAGTATTAAGAAACACAAATTTTATTTAAAAATACTCATATACGTACATATTATAATTTATAATCTTTAGTTCTATATTTCATAGTGCTATCTGAGACGTTTTGTTTTGGCCATTGATTTCTTATAGAGCCGCTTTGTTAATTAGCATCGGCTCACTCATTTGGCAGACGCTAGAATACCTCGGTCATTATTTCCTGCCCTATTAGGTAACATACCTTATCCGAGATGATAATTTATTATAAATATTGTGTTCGTATGTTTGGTATCATTAAGTTTGCAATAATGGCATTTCGTATACAACAACAATATCAGGAAATCGTAAATTTTAGATAAATAATAAATAAAAATAATTACAATACCTATTCAGTCTGATTTAATTGCTTGCTATAATGCCTCAATTTGACGGCCACCTACGTAAACAGAGATTGTGGCTTAGAGAATATGACTAGCGGTTGGTTGTTTGTGTTTTATTGTGGTGTGCGATTAAAATTCCGTCTACATACTAGATTTACCGTGTAAACTCACCTTCTTTGGGAAGAATATTTTCGGTTTTCCCGTATAAGTGGAATAAGATGCCATATTGTCGATTTTAGTAACAACCATAATTCGGTAAACAGCACTTAATGCGGCACGGAACACTAGTTAAAACAAGAAATGTGTTTAAATGATTTCTAGAATTTTCGGTGATCACGAGTTTGAAGGTTAAGATCGGTTAATACTACGTAAACGATCCCTTATTGCACACGCTCTGGGATCACAAAGAAAGTTTCTTTTCGTTTTTAGTCGCAATAAGCTTAAAAGTTAAAATCCTTGAACTATATGCGTCCACGTCACCGACGACGCGATCACCGCTACAGCAGCGTGGATCTATTGTTTGTACAAATGTTTTATTCACAAACAGCAAAATAAATTAATATCATTCGACACACATCAACTTTGAAGTCACATTTTACTATCGCGAACGGTGTATGATACGTTCATACGTCACACCATCAACATGTCGCTTTACAAACTGAATTTTGGTCTGCTTCAACTGTTGCTTTTATCAATTCAGCCGGCGCGTCCCTCCCGCCATGTTGTGTCTCTTTCGCTCTTCACATACTTAAGGTCTGATAAAATGAGATAGTAAATATACAGCGCTTCACTTGTAAAGTACGTTCATTATATATACGTATAACTCAAATAATATGCACATGACAAGTCCCATACATGTCTTTGTGTAGATAAATAAAACTATTTGTAAGGTAGAGCTAATATTGGATAAAATTATAAAAACAGTAAAAGGTAATAAAAATCTGAAAGAATTTATTTTTAAGTCGGTTGATCAATATAAAATCTATTATTATAATTTCCTTTTTCTAAACTTAATTTTAAATTAATTTAACTAAGACTTACGCCATAGACCTCGAGGAAAATATTATGTCTCTGAAAGGCTTCTTTTGTAAGATCTATTTGTAAGTGTAATTAGCTAATTACGTTTTACGTGTTTCTTTTTAAATCATCAGTACGAAATTAATTAATTATGAATTCTTTTGTAATAAAGAAGTGTACCTATTATAAATTAACAACGAAAAAACCCTGTTTTGCTGGACAACCTTAAATTTAAGTTTTACCTCATTAGTAACTAATAACGTATTTAAAATATATTGACATATATATAATTGTACACCACATAAAAAAAGGATTGAAAATTTTAAAAGCATTGATTGGTAACCGTTTAGAAAATTAAATACATATCTAACTTATTTCCTACAACTTACAAGATTAAATATATATATATACATGTATATAAATAATTACTGATTATTTGCAACAAACTATATGCACAGAACTTATATAAGGTAAACACAACCCATATACGTGAAGCCATACACAGTGAAATATAAATCTTTTATAAGCGACATTTACTAGAAAGATTATTATATTTGCAACATAATTTGCTCCATCATAAGGACAAAACAACCAACTTCCATATTATATATGTAAGCGTTCTTTGTGAGGGTTGGCCGGTAGAACTAAAAAGGAGATTCGAGATTTGAAAAATGACTCAGTACCAAGAACAGAACAAAACACTTTTTCAAATTTGGAATTGTGGATTGATATTGATACTTTTTTTTAATCCGGATGCAAATCAAAGCGAAACCTGCAAAGCACATTGCACACATCCATTAATTCGAGCGAATTAAAAGAGGTCAATTGATGGTTGTGAAATTTTTCGTTTATAGATCATTGTAATGTTTCGACTTCAGCGTCACACTTATCACTCAGATACATCGAGTTTCCTCTTTTGATAAAGGTTCTTAAACGTTAAACGTTATGAATAATGATATATAAGGAAATATAATTGAATTTGTTGTAGTTACTAGAAAATATATAACTGTGTTAATTTTAGATTGACATATATATAATTCATTACATACAACTATGAATATTATCTTCCAAAATATATTAAAAAAGGAAAATATATACGAATTGTTGTTTAACTTTAATATGAAGAAATAAATATATACTTTAAACAACTCATTAAAAGGTACCTAATTGTATATTGTTTTATACTACAAATGGAAATTTCTAAGGAATAACTATTATAAATTCTTACATTAAAGTATTATTATACTCCAATTAAAGTAATCAGATAATGGAACACGAGAAACTATTCATTTTCTTGTTATAATATTATTTTTCTATAAGTCATTTAATATTTAATAATAAAATTATTTATTTTCACTCAATGAAACATGTTAAATCTGGAAAGTTTATTGTATAGAAATAGAGAAGAATGACACATTAGCGTCGCGACGTCGTCAGTAACGAAGACACAGGCTACTGGCGCCGATGTCACCCTATTTTAAACTAATTTTGACTCAAACTCAGTCACTCAGTCACTCACTCATGTAATAAAAATATTTTCTTTATTGTTCAGTGTTGCATTGCTTGTTTTATAATCATTTATTTTTAAGTTTTTTAATACTATGAAAAAGAAATTTTACTATAAACTGACCCGCATGAACCCAATCTTGTTCTACTTACGGTTACCCTTGAAAAAAAAAACTAACATCACCTGTGGCATTATCTTCGTAGAATATTTGACACATAAAGTATTCCCTCGTATACAGCATGTCACAGTTCTCTTAAATTTCATATTATATCATGCAAATTTACGATAAACTTTACACGTACACAGATTATAAAACGTCCACATCAAATTATAGTTTGTAAAGTTCTGCCGAGCGACAACAAATTAAATCCGTACGTCCCGGTGTCAGCGTAAATCATTACGACCGATATTTTTCGCGCAGTTTGCTGTTTTCGGCTAGACTTATGCAACTAAAAGTGGCACATGAAATTTCCCTTAGAATCTGACACGTAGTTACAAAGAAATAAGAAAACGACACTGCACTTTAAAACTTAAAAGGTACAAATATAAGTATTAAATAAATAGTAAGTATTTAGAAAAGATTATTATTATGGAAAGAATATTAGGCGTTTTTTATAATAATAATCTTTTTATGTATGTACGTATATACGTAATGTAAATGTTACGTTTTTTCAGAACCACCATTTTTGCGATCATAGATACCGTCACTTTTTTTAATGTAAAATCAGTTAAAATATTTTGATAGAGCTCTATAATGAATTTTCTTCATATCAGTATAACATAAACAATTCATTATCATAGACCTACGAGCTATACAAAAAAAAAACAGCCGACAATCTGCTGTTATCTGTGTTTATTAAATAAGTATTCAATGTACATATGTCATATAAATTCAATGGCAACAATATAAAACTTTGCAGTAGTACATATGTAAAAACAGAGTTAATTCATTACCTAATATTTTGATTAATATATAAAAATATTGATATATTTAATTACATAACACATTGATATTTTTGTTTAAGCCCGGTCATTGAACCTTCACTGCCAAATATAGTGAGAATATACCTTCGTATCTTACAACACCGAATTAAATGCTCTACCAGCATTTTGCGAGCACGTATGCAGTTTTATTTAGCAGCGCTTATATTAATTTCATATGGTGTTACTTAAAAAAACAGACTTCATTATCCACAATATAGCATCAGATGCCTAAAAGCATATTTATCTATATATATTCATCTTATAAAAAAACACTCCTTCCTTTGGACCATGACTGTAAGTTTATAAGTATAAAATACTCAATTCAAACAATTATATGCACAACAATTTTAATAGTTCATTATTTACTATGAAAACAGAATTATCTCAAATCCGTTTGGAATATTTTCGATGAATGTTTGTATTGATAAAAACGATGAAAAAGACCTAATGTATGTATGTGTATAGCTATCTATATCTCCTCTCCATAAACCAACATTGCCCAATTATTAGACCGTATAAGATCGCGTGGAATTGAGGTCCCTTAAACGTCCAGGATAAATACCTACAAAGTTCCGCGCCCACAATGTATCACACCGAATTTGGTTTCTTTGGGTCCGTTACGTGACGCTATCCGCTTTTGTTCCATTCCTTTGTTTTGATATATAATTTGTTGCTGTTACAATTTTTTATTTATATTAACATCAATTTAATCATCAGTTTGAAGAACAACATACAAAGTTCGAGAGAAATACATTTGTTCTGATAAAATGTTTTATCGTTTGGATTATTTTCAATGGAAATCTATTCTTATGGGACTTTACTATACAATTGACAGCTTCATTAATAATCTAAGTTAGATTATTTTGTTCAAATAAAAATTTTATAATAATTACCAACCCACCTCCCTAGCGTCTAATTATTTTGGTGAGTTTAGTGTGCTTTCGTCATCCAAAGACTGAGAGGCTGTATGAGGCGTAACTCTTGGCTTGTACATGCAAATGAGCCCTATAAATTTAACAATCTTAAATACACCGAATTACATGGCTGTGACATTTATAAATGATTACATTATATGAAACCATTATTATTATATTAAGAAACGTGATCTACATAACCGAACGGTCACTTAGCGATTGTATAAGTGAGTAACTTGTTTAAATGTCACATATGTACTTGTTTATGTAATCTTAAAATATCCGTCTTTAACATTGGCCGTTAAAATTTTTATTTCAATTAACGTTAAAATTTCAAATAACCATATCGTTGCGTTATCACTATAAAATTATACATAGTGAATATTATGGAATGATTAATTATAGCAACACGTGTTGAAAGCAAACATTTTCAAGAAATACAATATCGAATGAAAAATAATAGAAAAATCAAATGCCAGCCATATATCGCTGATTTAAGTAATCTGATACTTTGAGTAGTTTAAGACGCGTGGGAAGCTAGACGAAAAAAATACACTC
The DNA here is from genome assembly GCA_018231745.1 of Danaus eresimus. Classification (NCBI taxonomy): domain Eukaryota; kingdom Metazoa; phylum Arthropoda; class Insecta; order Lepidoptera; family Nymphalidae; genus Danaus; species Danaus eresimus. Next base: position 13,075 of record DVQP01001531.1, read on the forward strand.
CGTGAGGTAAATGTAAACAGATTGAGATATTATTATACATGTATGAATGCAGAATAGACGAAGATTTTATTTAAATATATTCACTGATGTAAACTCACCTTTATAAACTAACTCTAACCATATAAAACTAGTTAATCTTAATGCTAAGTTTTCTTACATATATGTGCATATGTATTAACATTGATAACACTTTTATTAGGATTCCAATAATTAAGACCGTGCAATTGAAACCTTTGCCTTCTTTAATTAAAAAAATATATTAAATGTAAACAGTATATTATTGTACCATATTCGTCTATTACACCCTAAAGTTTAAATGTATTACTACGAACATTAATACAACCTGGTTTATTATATATATAAAACTTCGTACTAAAACCTTCATAGTTTTCATGTTAGTTTTATTAAAGCCGTTCATTGGGTTCTATTAATTAATGCTTTGAGAGCGAAATCGATCATTTAAATAGTGATTGGTAAGTTTGACCTTTACTGTGGGTAGAGGAAGCAGGATATAAAAATTAAGGGCTCGTGTAACAAACAGAGACTAACGCTTTTGTACTTTTTGTTTAAATTTGAATTTAGAATGAGGAATATTCACTCATCTCAATGACTTGACAAGGATATAAATATATTTTATTGTTCCCATATTTTTACTTTTTATATACGAATTGCAAATTTTCCATTCTATAGAGCGATAATATTAAGAAGACTTATAGCGCATTTCTATGCAAAGTATAAACCTCAGACAATCAGTAATTGACAATGAAAATATAGTTATAAATAACTTTTTTCCATAATGTATTGTAGAAGATTCTAATTCAGGTCGATTAACGGAAAATTTTATTGACAAACGTTCAATTAAACTACGTTAATATATCCTATATGTATTATATTGCTAATCACAAATCTTGTATATGTAATGTTCGAGGAAAAGCTGCGGAATCATCGTGTAAAAGATATGCCGTGGTCTTTGCTAGCTTTTTGAAGGCGTATATTTAGAAATAATTTCGCGTTAAACTTAATTTCGATCTGACGATAATGTAGCGCAAATCTCTATATGGTATGTCTTAAATTAGATACTGTCTAAAACTATGTTTTATATAATTTGTAGACGGTTTGAAGAATGGTCGTAATGAATACTTCATACACCAATTATTTAGACAGAAAAAATTCTTGTGCCTAAACTACACATTTAATAAGAAGACTTTTATTTAACATTCGTACTGCTATTATAGTTACGAGTAAGTATATTTTATTGTAAGTCCTATTATCTTCCAACTTGTGGTATTTCGTCACGAAGTTATCAGAAAAGCACGTGTGTTTAATGTCAATAGCATTCGGTATAGAGTTACCACTCACATCTTACCAATATAAATAACGAATAAACAAAACTATAGATGTACTTAATTCTCATTAATCTGAATACTAATAAACAATTTATAAAATCAGACGTAATTTTTGCTATAATCGGCAACGCAGACAGAACACAGGCACGTATAATGAAAGTTAAGAAAATAGACGTAATAATTAATATATTATTAAGATACTTGATATCATTATATAATACTTGAAAATTTACAAAGTTCTGTTAGGCATGTGAAGTTAGGAAGGTGCAGAAACGTTTTATAACTTCTCCGTCAGTTAAAAGTTAGTGCAATATTAAAGTAAGTTGAAACCGACATAGCACCCTCGTCATCTTGTTGGTATTATTAAAATATTCATTCCGTATGGCATTATTACTATCAAAAAAAGAATAATAGAATGTTCCAGACTTATCTGATGTGGTGATTATGTCTCAGTCATTAATAATCACGTCAAATGGCTAACCAATAACTAATTAAAAACAACCTTTCTATCTAATCAGCCTTATACAGTATTAAGATCTAAAAGAATTCCATAAAAAATACTTAATTTCCAATTACACAATATCAGGGCTACATTAAATTTATCTATATTTACGGATTTACAAAGCGATTTTTTATTACTTTAAAATCTACATGTTGATGTCCACTTCTTGTCTGTCCGTGATCACGGTTGCTGTAAAGTAAACGAAACGTCGGGATTATG
>DVQP01001532.1:0-15141 GCA_018231745.1 Danaus eresimus
AAAATGTAAATTACATTTTCTAGTCTTTCTCTATGTTTCCATTTTCAGGTGTTAACTTGGAGTGTGAAAATAAACGGGAAATATCTCATTTTTATTTACACGACGCTCCCCGATTCTGTACAACATTTTGTTGCTTCTCGAAACACAGAGTCGAAGAGTATTTTATAGGTTCGAACGTGAACTCATTAAAGTAAAATAAGAGTTAAAATAAATTAGCTTTCTATTTAAAAAGAAATTATGCTATAATTATATATGGAACGTTAAACAAATTTTTCATTGTTCTAGTTAGTTATTTTAAATAAACTAATAACATGTAGCTATCGAAGGTGAGCAAAAATGTATTATGTAACTTACTTTTAATGTATTTTTTTCTTTATTTAACTTCAAATGAACCCTAGTCTATATTGTCGAAGCTAGATATATTGCTATATTGAGATCATTTAAATGAAACTAATATTTTTCGGACTATACTACGTGAATTACGCGTATACATACTACGTCATCTCACGGTTGCTGTAAAGTAACCGAAACGTCATTAGTTTCATTTAGTTAAAATCTTTTAACTCAATCAAATTCAAAAATATGTAGTTATCCAAATATATATAATTTTTTATATATATAGTATATCCAATTATGTAGTTATCCAAAAAAAACATGAGACGTAGACAGTAAAATCTGTTATATTATAAATGTTTAATAATATTTCTTTTCAAACAGACGGGTTATATAGTTAGTGTAATGTGACAAACTATCCTACTTTTTTAAATAAAAAAAAACTATAGGGCAAAATTATATTTGTTACACAAATGAACATTACATGTGTGATATTTATATTTGTTTCCAATTTAACGAAGTATTCAAATTACTGGTTATACAAAAAACATGAAAAATATGAATTGGTATGAAAATTTGGACATTGTTTTATTGCAAAACTCAGTTCGTTACGTTTAAAGAGCAAACGAAGCAGTTTTTCATGTAATGAATTAAATCAATTTCAGTTGTTATATTCCATCCCGTGCTAGTTTTCCCCAGATACGTCACCTGTAAAATATCTAAAGCACGTAATATACAAGTAGGTCAACGAGATTAAAAATTCCAAGTTCATAATAAATCACGGTTCTCTAATAAGCTTGTTAGTTTTGAAATTGCAGCATTGTTTTTAAAACATACACTTTACGGAAAACATAAATAATGACACTCATTTCATGTCGGCGTTTGTTTGAAATTTATGAATGAATGCTTAGGTAAGAACCATCCATGTAAATACGGAACTTAATACACGAACTCGGTTAACAAATAAATAGTTGACTATATGGTAATGAGATGTAAAAGTTTTAAAGTTTAACAAAGAGACATAAATAAACCTTAACGTATGATTACCTTCTTATTCCGTTAAATAGCATGAATAACTACAAGGAAGTTAATGTATTTATATGTCCGTAAAAATATGTGGAAAGTAAAAATACCTTCAAAAGTATTAAATTGAACTAAATATATTTTAAGGACCATTTGGTGGAGAACTCTACGACCCTCCTAGTAAGTGAAAGATTTTAACAAATTTACGTTCTTAAAATCTAAAAGATACATTGTTTGTTATGTATTACCAACGAAAGTGATTATCCCTCAAATGTAAAGTTTTTCTATCAACCATATTATCATATTTCTCTAAGAAAATGCTTTATAAATCATTTGAAATATATTGAAACCTGTAATGTGTTGATTTAAAATCTATAAAATCGCAATATTGTACTTACACCATAATCAATAATAGTTTTTGATACTAGATGAAGTGAACGACCTATCTGATGTGCCTACATAGTTATAAAAGCTTAATATAGTTAAAACTAATAGAGAGCTCATTGTGATCTTATATTTTTTTTTATAGATAGCCAATTAAGAAACAAACATTTTGTTCAAGACGTCCCTGAGAATATAATCTAAACGTCTTAAATATAACATTATAACAATGCAGAGTAAAGTAAGACGGACGTTGAAATCATGCCAAATCCATTTGCCAAACGGTTCCTTAATCAACATTCACATATTTGGGAGATAATTTATTTTATAACATAAACGCCTAACTCAAAGATCGATAGTCATAATATTTAAGAAATCACTCCTTTTTTTTTTAAAGTAACGAGAAATTAAAGAAGGTTTTCTTCTTAAATTAAATTCATGGCAGAATATAGCAATAGATTTATTTGTATTTAATTCTGTTTATTATTTAAAATAAAGATAGGAAAGCAAGCTAGTGTTTTTGTTAACAATATTAATATCCATTTTCTCATTGCATTGGTTAATGTTTAAGTGATGTAACGCTGCGACATTTATTATTAAAGATTTATATACTAATTATAGCATAATATAATTTTTTTATTATAAATTCCGTCCATAGAACATAAGTTTCAACGCTTTTGGTATACAAATATGATATCTCTTTAGTTTCATTTTAATCTAGTTCCTATTTATTGTCAGTTCATTAAAATCTTATTTCCATTCTTATTAATTGAAAGGTCCAAACATTGTGAACCATCTAGAGTCTAGACATTTTTAAAAGTAGATAATGAAACCTATTTAACAGTTATTTTAACTGGTTTTACGATCAACTGTTATCAGACTTGAATAATTGTAGAAGCCGTCAAATAAACGTTTCATATTAACTCTGATTGCATAATCAGTCTTAATTAAGTGAAGCCATTCCTATGATATAAGAAAAAATATTAAATATATCTGAAAAATTAATACATTTAAATTCTATGAAAATAATAGTAATATATAATTGGTAAAAATAAATATTTATTTTCCACAAATGTCTATATGATGGATGGTGTTTTTAGCTATGAATTATGATCGTTTAAACAAAGGTCGCCTTCCTTAATGTTGTTGATATTATAAGGAACATTTTATATTGTATTAAATGAGTATACTTTCACAATGGCACTTTTGAAAATAAAAACAGAGCGAAACTGTTTTGTTACCAAATTGCCTTCTAACTTGCAGAGTCACGTATTTTAAAACCGAACTTTATTCGCACGACATTTGAAGCCTTTCCAGAATTACTTCTTATAATTGCTTGCAATCATTTACTAAATTCTATGCGTCTAACAAGTTATTATTCTTTTGATTTTCGAACCTAAACACTTTCAAATTTTATACGTAATAAGTATATTAAGATATGCAAAACTGTCGTTTAAAATTAAAAATGTACATTTTAGATAATCTATTTATAATTGTAGAGATATTTTTATAGTGAAATATATATTTTTTTAATATATTAATTCTGGTAAATGAATATTTCATTTTGTCATAAATAACAGGGATAGTGATGTAGTTGTCTCGGCGTTCGATCAATTACGTTGGTTTAGCGATGTCCAAGCAAGACCAAGTCGGGTGATCAAATACCGTAATACGATATTGGCATTTGAATCCCTTGGTACTTTCAAGAGCTAAGGATTTTGTATATCAAACATCTCGTGTCTAATTTCAGTAACATGTAGTATACCAATATATTACATTTATTATTTATAAAATATTTATAATAAAAGGAAAATGCTTTGACGTCTTTTATTTCTAATACTTTTACTAACTAATAGTTTAGAATGCAGGTTGATATACTTATAAGCTATATGATAGATATCACTATGAATTATGATCCATTACAATCATATCTCTAAACAAAACAATTCTCAAACATTCTGAGTCGTGGGGAAACATTTCAACTTCCGAAGTTTACTGAGTCTTTAGTTATGCATGGGTCGATCCCAAACCTTTGTTAATTATGACGTCGCTCATGCTTTACAGGTTGTTTAGCGCTGAATTTAATATGACTTTGAAATTCGCTTTCTATATCTACTTAGACTTGTTGATTGTGACTGTTCGCTTTGATTTGCAAATGCGTAGAACTGCTTCGGTTATTTGAGTAGCGTGTCAATTATATTGTGAGATATGTTAAATGAGCAGATAACCGCACTGTATTTAACATAATTGTTTCAACCAGAATAGTTATTTTGCTGTGATATAATATAAATGTACGTATCTTTTAAGAACCAATGTTTTGCTAGCTGTCAGCGTTTTCAATAAACAGCTTATTCGTTGCTTATAATTTTCTCTTGAAACAAAACAAAATACCGAATGTGCTGTATATACATATATGTACGTTAAAACAATCATTTATTAAAACACTATGAAATATTTTAAATACACTTGAAAGGCGTAGCAGTATGTATATCATGAAAGCGTCTGTTTTCTTTTTAAAAGCACCGGCTTTGTAAACCAAAAAAGGTCAAAGCAGGGATATAGTTAGGTTAAAGGAAAAGATTTTTAAAACTGCTATTTATATGAGGGAAGAGATAAAACAGGGTCGTGTTTTCACAGAGAACGAAAATTTTTAGGTACTAATATGGAATCTGGTATATTTTTTTACGATACGAGATTTAGTCGAATGTCCTTTGAATAAATATTTCAAGTTTCTTTTTTTATTGTTGAGTTTTATATTGAGTGTCATAAATATTTGCGTTCACAATTTAAGATTCACTAATGTATGCTGTATACAACATAATTTAGGCTAAAAATTGGAGCACTCCAACGCCCATGATATTCGAGACTCCCAAGAGCAACGATACTCCCAGCACTTCGTGCATATTTATCACAATTTGTAGACGTAGCTAATGACCTCATGTTAAATAAATGAAAAATACTGCCATAAAACACGCTTTAACTCCTCATTTTCTTTATTCTATCTTCATTTACGCTGTTTAATTAACAGAGTTTAGCTGCAACGATATTAATAGCAACTTAATATGGGTATCCAGTATGGGATAACACATTTTAATATTTCTAATTGAACGGGAAAATTATTTATCTTTGTAATGTTAAAAGGCAATTTTCAATAATTAATCTAAGAATGTCATTATTATGTACATATATTGTATCTGTTCGTTACTTTAATATTAATTAATGTGTAACGGTAAATATTTAAACAATAATTATTGCATAATGAGTCACTAATTGAAGGAGATGAATCTTACTCCTCCCTGTTCTACCTATTTCCTGTCTTATTTCAATAAACAACATTGTTAATTATAACATGTTTTGAGACAGATCTAAATCAAAGTCTATCAAATAGAATCAGCAACATATTTGTATTTTTCAATATAAAATTCGTCATATAAAATTTCAACTAACACACAAAATTATTAAAAAAACGCTTTTCATATTTAAATGAAAATCCAAAACAGTATAAAAAACAGACATCAAAAGATCCAATATATTTTTCAATACTTTCTGAATTTATATTCAAGTGGGTTATAAAATGTTTTTACGTCGTTTCTACAGATCTGTGGGTGACATGTAAGATTTGTGACCCTTGCGGTTGAGGGGAAATTTTCTCAGTTTCAAACCTGCACTTAACTTTTACCTGCACGTGAGAACAACAGGAGCTCAGGCAGAATTTGTTTTTTTGGATATTAATATTACTTACAATATTTATTTAAATTTAGATTGTGAGGCTAAGTGTAAATTCATCCTTAAATTGTATAATAAATATTGTTAATAGACAATACACTCTAAAAATACATTTAGGGTCGACAAAACTGTATTAATATTTATAACTTCATTAGGGTTTAATGACATTAGAATATATAATTATGACCTACAAAAATCAATCACAGCCTTTATAAAATATGAATCACATTCTAAGGAAGATTAATTTTTGTTTAAATTTTCTCAGAGGTACGGTTTAATATTAATTCGTGCTCTATAATACGGTCTTTGAGTTAGATAGATTACAATGCAATTTCCTACTGATCTCAGATTTAAGGACAGTGATCGATAGTTTAAACACATAATATTATTTTAAAGTATATTAAAACATTGTACACAAGAGTATTTCTTGTAATATATGACTGAAATATATCAGGATTATGTCCGTAATAATTTAGGATTCTATTTGGAGAGCTCTTCGTAAAATATATTATGGTGAATGAATTACTCTTATGCGAGAGATATTGTAATGCTGTATTGCTTTTATTTGCTTCCTCCATAAAAATAAAGTATTAGTAAATAAACATAATCTTTTGAGCCCAATTTCGTCTCAGACTTAATCAATACGAAAATATTAGGAGCACAAGATCAGGATAGAATTTTTGGTCATTATTTTAACTTTAATACAAATTTAAGGTGGATTACATCAAAGGTCCAAAATATTATTTTCAATCCTAATACAGTAGTAAAGTTAAGACACAGAAAACATAATATTCTCAATTCATCATGGTAATGTATGTCAGGGATATGTTGTAAAGAAAAGTGTCATGTTTTTACTAAAAAAGCGTTGAACGCTCTTGCCGCGAGGATCTATGTTTCTTAAAGAACTGGGTGAATCAGTCTGTTGGGTGTTATACATATGTACGGTTGCGGTTACAAATGCTTTTAGCGCACTTCACAAACATTCGTTAATTAAGGATAAGGGAAAAATTTTAAAATTTTTAAAGTTATACATGTTGAGAATAATAAATGCTAGTATGTACTATGGTCAATTATTTGACTTTTTGAGAGAATGTGTCGTTAAGGACTAAATGGCCTTTTTAATGGTTTTTCATTATTTGCGTCTGAAAATTGGCTGCGGCTTTCCCCGCCTATTAAACCCTTATCATACCTCTTATGCTGATTCCTTAAAGATCATTGGTTTAATGATTAAAGAAAAATGAAAATCGGATTTAATTGAAGGAGTAATAATTATTTATTAGTGTTGTAAACATAAAGTCAAATTGAAAACTTACTCTTATAAAAGGCATTTAAAAATCACCGTAAATTACTCCTTACGACATTACCGAGCTGTAAATCAAATTACAATCAGAATCGGTCCAGCCATTCCGGAGATAAGCACTAACAAACAAACAGAAATACAGACATAAATTTAAACGATTGTAATCTGGGTTAAGGTATCATATTTGCTTTTATATGCTTTTAGTGTGAAGCTGGTCGGTAATTCGCAATTACAAACAAACAATTCAAGTTTATTTATTAGTAAAAATGACATACAATTTCTGTTATTATCAATGTGACCTAAATATTGCTAAGTAAAAACTTTCGAAATGGGAAACCTAATTATGTCTTGTTATATGCGACATTAATTTTTTGGCACACTAGACATGCCTATAACATAACTGGCCGCTGCAGTTATAATCCCTTTTATTAATAATTCAATTCTCATGTGTTCAAAATTCATCCGATGTTGATGAAACATTATTAGAAACTACATAATTTAAGAGTACAGCACAATGTTAGAAAATTTCAATATCCAAATGATTTTTAAATAACGTTTAACATTATATAAATTGAGGAATTTGAAGCATCATGTATAATATATATTAATGAAATTTTATAAACAACACTACTGCAAGTTGTGAAATAAGAAAACGCATTTTGTTGTGAACAACAGATGTGTGCTTCCGAAGGAATCCATCCGGTAAACGACTGTGAAGAAAAACAGGGCCAGGTAATGTTAGTATATTTCCTTAACTTGTTTAAATTGATGAACCAGAAACTGTTGTAATTTTAGGGTTCCTCTTTTTATTTAAAATACTTTATATGTACGACATTTGTAAATAGCACGAAATACGGGAATGTCAGAAAAATCGGTTGTTTCATTAATTTACGGATTACTATCATTTTAAAAAGAAAATTTAGATGTTTTTTTTTTTAAAAGAGAAGTCTACATCTTTATAATGTTATAAATTTAGTTAATTAAAACTTTACTTTATGGCAAGCTGTATCATTGCACTGTCACAGTTAAGTAACAATTGATTTATTTATTTTCAAGTAACTCACCTATATATCTGCTAGCACTTTTGGCCATAGTTTCGGTTAGTTGACAACAGAAGGAAAAGGAAACGAAGCTCAAGAACAAACCCTGATACGTTCTGATCATAGCTCCACTTTAAACTTTACTGTTGTAACATAACTTTACGAGCCGCACATTCTCAGACGCTCAGGTGAAGGTCGAGAGACTTCGGTGGTTGAAAAGCGACTGATTCTGTTGAGGGAAACAGCTCTGCGCAGTGCAGCCGACGTTGACTCTTACTGTTCCATTTTAACTAGCTTTTTAGATGTGTATTTGCAGCTAGTTAGCCTTAGTTTGCTCGGATGACTTAAGCTAATACTGTCGTCGAATTAATGAGACACTATAATTAAATATTCGCATAGAATGCATTAATATACAATAGCATTATAAATTTCTAGCAATATTTTCATAGCAAGCCAAAAGATCAATATTTTTAATCATTACGATTATTTAATCGAATCGTCTTATTTGTACATATTAATTTTTAATAAAAATAATAATATGAGTATTTACCTCATACTTCATAATTGAAAGTGAAACAAAAGATTGCTTTAGACATTCAACGTTCTTTAAAAAAAATGTGATCGAGAAAAAGGCACCAGCTAAATGATAGCGACGAAAACTCGAAAAAGAATTCGTTTTTCAAGTTTAAAGGTATTGCCACTTGTACCAGTCGCTTGCTCGCAATTTATGTATGGTCCGTTCTTAGATACCTATATACGGGGAGGGTAAAAATAAGACTCTTGCCTTGCTTTGCTTTCAATGAGTTTTAAAATAGACTCCCTAGATAACATTCGAGTGACGGTACACGAAAAATGAAAAGATTGCTATTCATAAAACTTATGGAACTGAAACTTGCTCATATACATTAACGTTCAAAAAGAGTTTTATTAAAAAAAATACTTATAAAGTAATTAAAATATAAAATTTAAATAATTAATGTTGCATTTGTATAATTTTTTTGCGGACTCGTATCGTTATGTGTAATGTAATTAAAGCGGTATAAGTTATCTTAAAATCCATTTAACATTTTTGTTTATACTTCTAGTGATCTTAATATTTTATTAATATATATTTTATATTTACAAAAAATAATCCTGAAAATGTATGTTTTAATATAGTTCTCTATGCTTTAAATTCCTCATTTTCATGTATAAATTGTGAATTTAGTTGTTGTGTTTGTTTAATTTTTGGTACATCTAAGTTCCTTGAAGTGAAATAATAAGTTTATTTACAGCAGTAAGCTATTTATCTCCTGAAAATAACCCTCATAACCCCTTTAAACAGTAAGTAAGACCAGTTATAAGTCAATTACAAGTTATTTACGTAGTGTTAGGCGTGAATTAAAAGAAAAATTCTGAAAATACACGCTCATAACAACATCCAGTCATCTAGACAACATTTCAAAACTCGGACAAAAACAAAAATAGTATGACGAGATCGAGGATTTTCGTGAGACTAATATTTTTCGGATTTACTATGCGAATTTTTATAACTTTTAAAACGACATAATCCCGACGTTTTGGTTACTTTTCAGCAACCGTGACACTCACATTTCGTCTGCCCGTGATCACGGTTGGTGAAAAGTAATCGAAACGTCGGGATTACGTAGTTTTTTAAAGTAATAAAAATTCTTGTAGTAAATCCGAAAAATATTAGTTTTATAAAAATAGTATGATATAATTACTGTCATTATATTAAAGGAACTACTAATAAATATACGATTTCGCCTATATATCTACAACTGTTTTGACATAATTTAAATTTTGAATCTGGAGAGCTGATGACTCTAAAATTGCTTCAGAAATCACAATTATTTTAGGGCCCCGTGGAAAATAATAAATATTTGTAACACATGCCAATTTTTGATTGTAAATATATCAAAAGTTACATAAGAATGACACAATATAATATTTTTAATATGCTGCACGCTTTTAGTCCATAATTAAAATAAAGTAAATTATTCCTGTTGTACTCATGAAAAAATTTAACTAGACATAGCGTGTACCTAGTCGTTGATATTCGAATTAACTCTATAGTTAGGTGAATGTAAAAGATTGTAAGTTTAATTCATAACGAGCACATCCAGAAATATTTTTACTATATTGTAAATGGAAACAAAATGCATTGAGGTCTTCTTTTTAGTCAAAATATATGGATAAGAGCAAGATTTTAAATATATATATTTAAAATACAAAATACGACGACAACAGCTACTATTCAATGCAAAAAGAAATTACCATGAGACCTAAATCAGCATATTTATGCTGATAGCAAGAGCAACGGACTGTCAACTGCATTCTTATAGAAACGAAATATTCATTTAGAAATAACGGACATCAAATAGAAACAAACACTAGATCTTTACAAATCTCTCCAGCTGGTTAGTGCGGAGATGAGTGACCACAATTCTCCTGAGCTAGATTTTAAACATCGCATACAGTAGGACTGGATTGGGTTAATGAAACGAGAAACCGACATAAATGGAATTCCCTAGATGAAATCTGTTACTAGTTGGTGTCACTGAAAACTCTATAATGTTTAAGATTTATTAATTACTGTTTTAATTACAAAAACAATTATTAATAATTACAAAAACAATATAGATTTATATTATTATAGTCTTCACAGATTTTGCTAAAATAAAATATATAAAATATTTCTATCTATAAGTGATATAACTATCAACTAGATGGAAAACTTCACCGAAATGGAAATATTAAAAAAAATAAATAATACAGGCATATTATTATTTTTTTAATATTTCCTATTCGGTTATGATCATGAAAACAAACAAACAAATCTTTGTAATAAATTTTATAATGTTGTAACTTTATTTTATTCAAATTTAACAACCCTTGTTTTAAAGGTGAAAAATAGGCAGTTTTTAATAACACACGGCTTATATAATAGAAATCTGATAGGCTGTTATATCAACAGTGTCCAATCGAGTGTGGTTTAAAACAAAGCATATTAAAATTTCAAATATGTCTGTTGTGTCAGCTGGCTTTTAATAAATATTTTTTATGAAACAATCAATTATTATCTCCTGTTAATAATAAAATTAATTTTTCTTAGCATAATATTCATAAAATAGGTTTATTTCTCTTTTGACAATAAATAAATCATAGATAAAAAAACTGGACCCAACTTCTGAGATATCTCAAAGTTTTTGATGACAATACAACTTTTACGTTTATTTTTATTCATATTATACCTAGTCTTCCTCTATTTTTCCTTTTGTGCAAAATTGCCTTCAAAGAGTTATAATTCTTGGTGACCTACAATATCTACACTTTTACTATATCTCATATATCAAATTCAGTTATATTTTGAATACCATTTATTTAATCTATTTCAATCCAATAGAATTTTTCTTATATTTCGTATCTCACATCATTTCATGTCTCCGGCTCGGCCATTTGTATTTCATAACTATTCAATAAGTAAGTATGTATACGTATTAATTTAGACCCATATAATGTAAGCTACATTTGGTTGTTTCTCGTGAATGCTATTGTGTTTCTTTTGTGTTTTGCTCCATCAGTTTCTTTCTTTTTAATGTACGTAATGGTTTCATTGTCAGTAGTACCTCTTTGTGTTATTTTAATTAAAATAGCTTTTTAACTTATATATGGTGTGATGGTAATTTGAAGATTTTTCTGATTTGACGGTTAAATTTCTGAAGCCCAAGAGGTATTGGGTTGTAACAGACAATTAACCAACGAAAAATCGGTTTTAAATGATGGAGTGATATTTGAGCTTACTCATATTCAAGATGCTGTTTGTTGACTACAGATAAACTGCATAAACATTTATATTAAAATATATAGTGATTTTTAAAATTTTCCGCAACAGTCCGTTCATAATACGCGGTTTTTGTTTTGATTGAAATGTAAAAGCTTGAAAAACTCATTACACCACTATTGCAGAATCTTTAGCGGGATATGACAAAATTTAAAAACTTCTATGGAAAAGTATTTTGAATTATATATTGCATCTACTTACTAAATGTTAACCAAGTTTCTTTGGAAATGTCGCTTGGCTTGAATCGACGTAAAGTTTTATAATTATGTAATATGTTAAGCTTTATAATACTAACAATAATGAAGTTTACGTAATTCAATAACCTTAAATTCTGGGAGTTCCCAAAAAAGTGTGCCCTAATTAGTGGCACTTTTTAATATGTTTCGAGAATTATCATATTAAAAATAAAAATATGCTCTTAATTACAGTTACCTTATAATAATTATGCTACTTTACTTTTGGCTTTCATCTCTAAATTAATAAAAAAAAGCGACATATTTCAAAGAAAAGAATATTATGCTAAGATTAAAAAAAAAAATAACAATAAACTTGAAATTTTTTCTTTTATTTGATTTGTTTTTTCTACGGTCGTATTATTTTTTGAAATCACAATCCTTAATGACAGCCTTGGAAACATCCGGCTATGGACAATGCTGTAATTTTCCTTAACGTTTTTCTTTAATAGGATCTCATAATTAATGTTTCCAGAAACGTTCTATCGAATTTATTTTTTCTTAATCCTAAACGATTGGCGTCATTAGTAGTTTTTGGGATTGGTATTTTTTGATTACGTCTTTATCATTAATTTTCATTTATTAATTAGTAATTATAAAGCAGTTTTCATGTCCTGAAAAAGCCTTGGTTGTATATAGAGCCTTTATCAATAATAATGTAACAGTAATAATTGTGATATTTTCTGTTTTAAATAATGAACCAGAATAGACCACATAGAATAACACTGGAGCTATGAAAGTATGTACTTAGCAGAGTATGGATGGTCTGCTTCTAACGGAGGTAAAATTATCCTAAGAAGGGTGCGATAGAGATCTACCATTGACCTTCAAGAATACAGGTGATGTGAATTAATACAAAAATTACAGGGAACTAAAGTTGAGCACTCAAACTATATGTAAGAGTATGAGACCAAATAAGGGAGTGACGTCTAAGAGAAGAGAGAATCAACTCAGAGTGGTTAAAAAGGCTACTGGTCTCTACCACTATATCGAAGGATACCTTCTAAATAAATATATAAAAGAGTTATAAGATATAGTTATTAGCAAATTTGTATTGACCAAGGAATGAGAGGCAATTCCATATGGAGAACATGTCATTGTACAGGGATATATCTGTGTAAGAAAGTTACGAGTACAGATGTTGAATTTTTACGGATGAATAGTGAGCAGTGGCAAATGCAACATGGTTGAGGTATATTAGAGAGAGACATAGGAAAGTTAAAGACATTCTATGGAACCCAAGGAACTTGGTAAAAGGGCTGAAGAAAGAAGAATTATACATAGATCAAATAAATTAAAACATTATAACGCATCATAATATTACAATTTTATCCTTACAAATTTGTTTAATTTATAATTACCTTTGATTTAGAGGTTCGATATCTATAGAAAAAGGATTTCCTTTATTCTTACTTAATATGTTAAGGCTTTTCATACTAACCATATTTTATTAAAAATTCTGTCATATAATATGTTTGAACTACCTAAATGTTATTCAGTGTTCTTGACTTTTTTTTGCATATTATCAAACATCTAGGTGAGTGAGCATTAGTGATGTTCTAGCAAGAAGGCAGTCTGAAAAGAAAAGTATGCTGGTAGCCCTTAAAAGAACAATTTTATATATTAATACGTAACATTAATTTTAAATTCAATAAAAATATAAGACAATAAAATTTAATGCTTCACTTTATTATTCGACAGTAAACGTCGTTATTGAATTAGTCAATCAAAGTCTATCAAATATTCATATTAAAAACTCATTTTCCTATTGTTAATTTTATTTTGTTTGTATTTGTAAAATAATTATTATATATTCAACTGTTTCTGTTGTATTAAAGTTAACGTTTGTTCAACGGACCTTCATGATTTTAAAATTACGAGAACGACTACACCGAGCTTGTATTCGCACGTTTATGATTTCCAAATGGTTTGCTTGGTTAATTGTTTATTTTGCTACGTTTGCTAGCTTCGTTGCTCGTGTTTAACAAACATCGGTTTCAGCAAAAGAAAATCTAAAATTATCTCTATCCAATATTATTATTAGAGAATTCAAAAATAATAGGTTATGTTGTTTATAAAACACAAAATTAATTTTAATTATTAACAGTTGTGAATGTTTCATTACAATTATAAATTCTTTACGTGATTAACAAAATAATAAATACGAAAGTAAAATTTGTTATATTTATTAATAATAACATTTTGTAGTTAATGAGAACAAAGTTATTGAAAAAAATAGAGCCTGTTTTTAATAAATATGAAATAGAAATGATTTTTCATTTAAATAACTATTATGTGATTGCTTTATGTTCAAAATTATATTTTTTATTAAAGTGTAACATCCAGTCATAAATTATTACAATGAAATATATTAAAATGTGATTATGTACAACAAAGAAGAAGCAGTATAATTATAAATATATATTTGGAACAAATTTTTATTACTGACAATTTCTTGACATGTTCCTACTACTTGTTTTACTTCATTCGGAACGTTTTTTTTTCTCTGTTAATATTCAAATATAAGGGCAATACCGTAGGTTTGTGATTTAAAACCTTTAAACGTCACGTTTTGTAGAGTGACTCTGTAAACTTGTGTTAAGGATAGAGAACGGTTGCAAGAAAAATAGATTTTTAATCTTAAATTCAATGTCATGCGAGGGAAACTTAACACAATTAAAAATAAAAGGAAGTCATAAAATATAAGTGTCTTAATAATTTTATATTAAACTGGCATGTAATTGGTCGCAAACAAAAATACTAAATGAAATGCAATTAATTTTATTTTTCAATATAATCACCATGAAAAATACAACAGTTTTGACATCTGTGAATCAACACTCTTAAACTTTTATAAAAATGATAACAAATTTTATGCTCAAAGAGGCCGAAGAAGGCCGCCTAAAACTCTTCATTGCTTGAAAATTTCTTCCTCTTAATTGTCTGTTTAAATTTGGAAATTAATAATAGTCGGACAGGGCCATGTCTGGACTATAAGGGGATGTTCCTCTTCTGTAAGCCCGCATTGACGAACTGCATCCTTCGAAACACCAGAGATATGAACAGAGTAGTTCTCATGGAACAACAGGACATCTTCAGACATATTTCCCCTTCGTTTTTCTTTTATCTTGTGACGTGATTGATATATTAAAGAAGCATAAAATTTGTAATTCACGACTGCTTTGCGTTCTTTAAAATCCACCATCAAATTTTTGGAAAATCCCAAAAGATTGTGCCCACCAGCTTTTAGTTAATTGTTGT
>DVQP01001533.1:0-15139 GCA_018231745.1 Danaus eresimus
TATAAATAGTACATATATTATATCACAGTTGTATGTGATTTTTTTAAAGTTGTCAGTTTCATTATTAGTAATACATAAGATTTTCCTTGTTGCTGTTTTATATTAGGAACCAATCAGTGGACACATGGAATTAAATATGGAAAGATTTTTTTTCAAAATATTTCCTTGTTGCAATGTTTGTTTATTGCACAAAATAATGTATTTTCATTACATATTAACAAATAATTTTATAAATTTCAGGTGGTTGTAGACAAACAGTATGTGCCGTCTGATGTACTTAATGTGTTTAAGCAGCAACCGAAAATGTTGCCAGCCTGGGATCCAATGGGAACCCTAGCTTGCCCACTGTGCTCCAAAGAAACATAGACTATATAAATTTATATATCAATGATTGTATTGACATATAGTCTTTACTATTACTCTTGAATTGTATATGAAACACTTGCAGTGGCTTATACTTTGGACTTGTCAGCGCACTGGTTACTGATTTTTTTACTATATTATATATTGTGTATCCCATTGTATGTATAAGAATTGTAATATGCATCTTTGTTTTGGCGATTGAACTAATTTTAACAATTAAAGGCTAAATTAATCTCAACTAATATTAGTTATTATTAATGAATTGTATATTTTTTTTTATTGATATTTTTTCGTAATTTCTGAAACGAGTTACCAAAAGGTGCTATTTGTTTATTAATAAAGTGTTTTAAAATTGATTTAATTCTTTGTTTTAAATTATATCTCATCTAAAATTTTTCCTTTCTTAACTGTTTCGTCTAAATTTATTGATATTTCCATACTACTTAATACAGATCTTAGTTATGTATTATGATAACCAATTTTCAAAATGTGCAGGAAAACTTTGCCTATACGAAATGTAAAGCATAAAATAAATTCTAATAAGTTTTAAAATGACTTACAATAAAATTGATATTTTCATTTGTCTCTTAATAAAAATTACTGCTTAGACGGGGTTGTACACATGCGAACTCAACATTTTTGTGACGTACGGTCATTCCATTTTAATAAGTGCGTTAATTATTTAGAATTTATATTTCGACGGTTTTATTCAAATTAAGGTCATATGAGGATGGTAACAGAATAAAATATTTAGTGTGAAACTCGTGTTATTAACAAAAGCTCACGTCAAGATGGCCGCCAGCCCTTACACAACGTATCAAATTAAGGAGCGTAACAGACCAGTCAGACCTAATAATAGTATTGTAAATTATCTATTTATATCTTTGGGAACTAGCTTATAATTGTAATGCAAAAGGATGGTTCACGTGAGGTTTCGTTACCTCTATAAAAATTAATAATAATTTACACATAGTAAGATAATAAAAGAAATGAATTTATTAACAATTGACATCTAAAGAACAAGTTAAAACTACCTTCAACTTGTAGGTATATTTATTTTCTATTTTTTTTTAATTTCCATACAGTTCAGCTATAATTGTTAATTGTTTGCTAAGAAAATAAAATAAAAGCATAAGTAATTCAACATTTTATTGCAATTCACTTTTAGTATAATATATATATGAAAATGTAAAAATGCAAGTTGTTTAGATTTTACATGTTCAACATTCACAGGTCACATAGAAGTTATACTAATAATCTGTTTACTATTAGAAAAAATTTGCCAAAATATTATTTTCATGAGATATGAAGATATCACCTTATACTTCAAATCACAATAACAATATATCATTTTTACAGGCACATGCTTTTAAAGTTATCTATACTTCAACAACAATCTATAACACATCCTTGCATTACCACAAAAACATAATATTAACATGATAAACAAAACATTATAAATGGAATTAAACTATTTCTCACTATAAGCTGAACATTTCAATTGCTTTAAGTACTTTATCTTAGCCCATACACCCTGACACATTCGATTGAGACGATTATCATGTATATCTCTTGCAAATGCTGCAACATTTCTGATGATATGCCTCGATAATTTAAGTTGACCTTTCTGAGCGTAAGCCAAAGCTGAATACAACCTGCTCCTTGCAGCCAGACCCTCATCACCCAACATTTTGGATAATTTATATTGTCTGATTGATATTCTCCCTGCTTCTTCAGCCTGAGAATCAATAATATATTTAATTATTCATGAAGTGACTAATATAACAATATAGGTTATATATATAGATATATTGTTGCTAATTTTAAAAACCTTTAGAAATATCGTAACTTCAATTATAATGCAGATAATTTTCCTCCTGTTCATATATAATATTTTCATATAATGTGCCTTCAACATAATTATGTCAAAAAACAATGACAATAGGATTAGTGAAGACATAGCAATGTAGAAGTTAAATTAATACATACACAATGCTCGAAATAGTCCCCTAGTGCTGAATAAGCTCCTCCCAATGTGGAAAGCCAAGAGAAGGCATTTTCTATTTCTACCCGCATCCATATTAAGTGTAACATCTTGTCATTCCTGTGTATGCAATGTAAAAAAAATATTAAATAGTTATAATTTCAGACGTAAAAATATCACCAAATTATAGATATTCTTACCATACATAATCAATGACTTCTTTGTCCGGTGGTTCTAAAATTAGTTTCAAAAATACAGTTCGGCTATTTGTTTCTTCACTTAATTTACTCAAATGTAACAACACATTTGTTCTATATATATTTGAATTCAAACACTCTCTTAAAAAAGGTTGTAGAAATAGAGCTGTTGTACTTAATTTAAGGATTTTCCTATTTGAACTTCGAACATTCACATTTTTACTCAATTCATCGCCACTAATTACTTTCTTTTTGATAACATTTACCCCTATAGATTTATACTTTTCTTCGTTGGACAATGTAATGCTATCTTCAGAAATGAAGCATATAGTGTAAGGACTTCTGAAAAGATAGACTTTTGCAACTAATTGCATTTTAAAAAATTTTTGCCGAATCAACTACAACATGTCATTTTGACAAATACGTGTGCCAGACAGAGTAAGATAGACGATATCATTTAGAAACAAGAATCGGAAAATAAAATAAAACTGAATATTTTTACAAAATTAATATTTCTTTAGAAATAAAATAATTTTAAATATTTCTTAATCATTATTCGGAAAAAAATATTGTTTAATAGATTTCCTATTTAAGATAAATGAGATACTTTGTGGCAGAAAAATGTAAATGTTTGACTCTAGTGGAGAGTTGGAGAAAAAATGCCATCGGTGGAAGCCATTTTATTTGCTGTCGCTTGACAAGCCGGAGGTTTGAAGAATATTTTATAATTTTCTTCTGCCGACGTGGTTTAACATTTGTGTTGATGAATATTTTATGAATACACCACTATAAAATATGGCGAGGTACGGTCAGAGACCGGAAAATGCTCTTAAGAGAGCCAATGGTAAGGATATATCTATTACGCCATACCATACCACGTTGCACGATTTGATGTGACCTTTCTTAACCAATATTTTTTTTGATACCACTTTAAAACATAAAAGAAAACAATTATAATATTGAATGTCTTTGAAATGTTCTTAAGAAAGTAACAAAGTATACTAAATTAAAGAAATATTTACATTGCAGAGTTTATGGACTTGGAGAAGCCTGCAAGAGCGCTTGATACCTTGCAGGAAGTGTTTCGAAACAAAAAATGGGCTTACAATTGGTCCGAATCGGTCTTAGAACCGATCATGTTCAAATACCTGGAATTATGCGTCGATTTACGCAAGTCTCATATAGCCAAAGAAGGGCTGTTTCAATACAGAAACATGTTTCAATCAGTAAACGTTGGTTCATTAGAACAAGTTATCAGGTAATATAATTTTGAATTTAAATATAATAGTAGTTGAATTGCTTATTCTTTATTTAAAAAATATATACATTTTGAAGGGGATACCTCCGGATGGCTGAAGAGCGTACAGAGTCTGCCCGAGAACAATCCACCCAGGCAGTAATTGACACAGATGATCTTGATAACCTTGCAACACCTGAGAGTATTTTGCTAAGTGCTGTCTCAGGAGAAGATGCTCAGGACCGCTCTGATAGAACAATATTAACACCATGGGTATGTTATAACTTAAAAACTTCTAAATATTGAGAAAGAGTAATTACAAAATCGTCACTAATCACCGAAACCTCTATATATAACATGTATTGTAAAAAAAACATTCTACAAGAGCTAGTGTTAAATAAAACATTTTATAACCTATTAAACTAATACGCTGATACATTTAACAGGTGAAATTTCTTTGGGAGTCCTACTGCCAGTGTCTGGAGCTCCTGCGTACTAATGCTCATGTGGAGACCCTATACCATGACATAGCTCGCATGGCATTCCAGTTCTGCTTGAAGTATTCAAGGAAGACTGAGTTTAGAAAACTTTGTGATAAACTCAGAAAACATCTTGATGATATTTGCAAATCCGTGGTAGGATCTTTCCATACTACTTTTGATATAATAAGTATGTTCTATACATATATAATGTGGAATAATATTAACTTGTATGCAATTTTCAGTCTCAGCCAGGTAATGTCAGTATTAGCAAGCCTGAAACGCAGCAGCTCAACTTGGAAACCAGATTGTTCCAACTGGACAGTGCCATACAGATGGAGTTGTGGCAAGTAAGTAGTGAAATATGATACATGGTCAAATATGACATAGTATTCACATGATATCTTAGTCTCAGAATACTATGTAAAATGTACTGTCCTGAATGTATGACATCAAATATAACTCTAAGTCAATCAAAAACAGCTGATCATATTTATTTATTTTGATCTTCTAGCTGATTCACAGTTTAAATATGCTCTTAATATATTGCACTTGAATTTCATAATGAAATTTAACTGCAACACTCAATTATCTTTCAGATATGTTAATTATTTATTTGGATAAACATTTTTGTAATAAAACATAATATTTAGATAGTTTACTTTTTATTGCTACATAATGAGTTTAAGATTAAAACATTTTTTTGTCCTTTATCATAATTTAGATTATTTGGATTTTAGACACATTCGAAAGATTCAATTTTGAGATTTTTTTCCATTGCACAATTGCAAATTGACTTAATATCATAGCAGATCTAAAACAAAATCATTCATTTGAAATTGTATGTAAATTAATTTATCTGTATGAAAAGCATTCTATTATTTCTTAACACTATTCAAAATAATTTACATCACATTTTTTTTTTGTTATTTATTCCAAGTTATGTGACTCATAATGTCATAATTACAATTACACAAGTTGAAAATAATTATGACCGCCAACCTATAATGAAATCAATAATAATAATAATGAACATCTATATTTAGTGAAAATGTATTTTTTTATGATTTAGGAAGCCTACAAAGCAATAGAAGACATCCATAATCTCATGAACATGTCCAAGAAGACGCCAGTCGCCAAAACTATGGCTAACTATTACGGCAAGCTGGCACTCGTCTTTTGGAAGGCAGGACATTGCTTGTTCCATGCAGCTGCTCTGTTAAAGCTTTTCCAACTGTCAAGGGAGATGAAGAAAAATATCACTCAGGAGGAATTGCAAAAGTGAGTTTAATCTTTAGAATACCTTGCCTTCTTGAAAATACCTTGGTTCGTAACACAACACAACACTGTAAATCTATATATTAATAGGTGATGCAAAATCTTTGGACCCCCTGTTTACGAAAAATACGCCAACGCAGGACCTAAGAATTATGCACACTTATAATTTATGTGTAAGAGAAGTGCAGAACACAAATATTTTTCAAAAATAATGCTTATAAAGTACATTAATCAATAAATAAAATATTACATACACTACCTTGCATTTCACACACATACACAAGTATTTTACACACATACATACTCTGTGGTCAAATTGTTTCTACTGTGTTTCGTTTATGGCCGAATTTCGATCACTGGCCGACCACTAGTGTCTATAATTGTAGAAATTTTGAAATGTAACAAACTAACATATACTAAATCAAGTTATTTCTTTACATTATGAATGAATTCTGTTGATGAAACGATTTTTTTACCTCTGAAATAAATCCCACTTCCATCTCATAAATAGTTGTAAGTGGTAGGCCTCAGAGGTACATTATATAGAGGGCTAGACGCGACAAGCAGAATTATTTCAGTTATGCTTGTGTTAAATAATGCCTTCACAAAATTTTAACGGTCCATATGTTCATAGAAAACTCATATATGTTCTTAATAAAGAAATTGTAGTATTAAAAAAATACTATATATGTATATAATTGGGAAGAACTGTGGTAAAGAACTAACATTTAGATTTTTTTTAAAGAATCTATATATAAAGAATCTATATATGAATAATATTTTAATATATGTTTGAAGGATGGCGTGTCGAGTCTTGGTTGCTGTGTTATCAGTCCCCTTGCCATCGCTTCATCCCGAGTTTGATCGTTTCGTTGAAACTGACAAGAGCCCCGTTGAGAAGGCACAGAGATTGGCGGTGTTGCTTGGACTCGCTCAACCTCCGACCAGAGCTAGCTTACTGAAAGGTAACTATTGATTGTATATTAATGTTATCCTCGTCATCTATAAGGCATCGAACTTAGAACAAACAGTCTAGTAAGGACCAATGGCTAGTAGTAGTTAGTAAAAAAAAAGAATTGCTCATTTGATTTTCTTTTTCAAAACAATTATGCTGGTCAATAAAGCTTTTATCAACAAAAATCACAGTATTCATCCACCACATCTATTCATTTCTCTAAGGAATACATTTTTGTTTCAACCGTTTTTGCTTATAGCGATTTTGTAAATAATTTTACACTTGCTATTAAAAATATTTGACTTGTATCGCCACTTTGACTATTGTGTAACCGTCTTTGAAAGAAATTTATTTTAACCAATTAATTTCTTTACATTCTCAATATGATAAATAATAATCCACACAAGTTGAAAGTGTATGAAGGTTTGAATTTCAGCGTTTGAAATCAGATTATTTTTATTGCTTTTTTTTTACATTGTCCAGCTGTCTCCAATTTACATATTTTTTTTATTACTGAATTCTATATGAAATTGTTAAGTATTTCTGAAACTTCCTAATTTAGTTTTGACTTAAGGATGTTCAAATCCAATTTAAGTTCGTATTAATAATGTCAAGTAGGTACTTATGTAACATGTACCATATATTTTAAAGCATATGTAGCCCCACTACATTAAAAAGTCTTATCAGTTAGATTAGATATCAGTAACTAAGAATGTTATATATTTTTTTATGCTTACAAATATTTAATTAGAATTTTGTACTCAGATTTTTTTTTGTATACATTGGATTTTCTTAATAGTGCATACATCGAACAGCAAGTTGCGATCTATAGATTCATTTCTTTTATGAATATAAGTATTTTAATCATGCACTAGTTATTGCTCGCGACTTTTTATTCTAAACTAACGGAATAAGCGAAATCTTTATTATATCTATGTAACGTATCAACTGTCATGCCTTAACATCGCGGAAACAAACAACTTGAGAAAGTCTTGTTGTCTGATTTTTGAACTACATTACGGTAAATTTTCATCAAAATCTGTCCAGTAGTTTTAGAGTGAAAGATATACATACATTAAATATTTTAGAATACAAGGATAAGATGCATATCAATTATCTTACTTAGACTATAATTTCGAACTTATAGTTTTGATTCTAAGTTATTCTAAAACTTAAATAAAGTAAGTACTTTTGGAAAACGTTTTATTAGTAATGCCTTAATTTTGTTTAACTGATTTAATTCCATGCATTAGGTTTGTTTGATTGTTTTTTCGACCTTCGAAATTGAACTTGAAATAAAATTAAGAATATTTTTGGTTAAAAATAGTTACGTCCAGTTAGACATGTAGCAATTTTGCTTGCGAATATTTTTATTGAAATACATATGTTAAATGCCTCAAAAAACCTGTTTAAGTAACTAGTCGCACAACATATAAATGAGGATACTTATGAAAAATTCTGAACGAATTATATTTATGAGGTATAATAGATATTGAGTTATATATAAAATAAAATACATCGCGAGTGGACAATGCTTTTAGTATTATTTATAGAAACTTATCTTAATGATTGTGCTATGTTAAAAAATTGTTTGCGACGGGTAAAGAATTAAATATGATCTTTATTAATCTTACGTTTCACGCAAAGCAAAGCATTTAGACTTGTATATATCACAATACTACGCTCTGATTAAAAGTTACATCATAAATCAATTTTTGAATGTTCTTTGTTTGTTCTTAGCTATGTAAATCATGTACAAAGTAGATGGCGAAAGAAATATAATTTTGTTTTTTGTATATTGAATCACGTTTTAATACTAGCTAGCGAAATAACGTGTTTTAAATGTACCTGCTGTTCGAAGTGTCTGTAATTTTTATTCGAAGTTTATAACGATTTTAAATATATATATAGTTCGTTAATTGTGTGTCTTTAAGGTACTCTCGTAATTTACGCACAAAGTAGATAGCGAAAAGCTATTTCCTTTGTTGTTACTGAGTAATTCTGTATTTTATTTACACACAAACGAACTTAAACGAAATACATAACTATTAAAGTTTTTAACGGCAATCAATCTTATGTATGTTATTTTTAAAGAAAAGTTGTATTATTTATTTAGAGTTAGATAATTTAGTCATTGAACTCTGTTAAATTTGACTCCTTTTATTCACAAAGCTGAGAGCGACAGGCAATACTTTGTATATTTTTTTGGTTTTTTTTTCTGTGTACCTAGTGAGTAAAGTTGATTGCGAATTCCAATAAATAGATATTCACTAAGTATATTTTATTAAAACAAATATTATAAGAAAATCGGGACATAGAATGAAACGATTTCACTTATCAATTTATGTCTGTAATTAATAGCTATAGCACAAAGCGAATTTTTGAGCAACAAGTGAACTGTCTTAACTAGTTTATTTATGTAAAGCACGGCGAAATGAAAAGCATACACTGTATTTTTTATTATTTATATATTTTCATTATACATCAAGAAGCTAGCGAAATACAATGCATAGATTTTATTATTTTTTCTGTTTATACAGGAAATGCAAAAATTATTACGCTAACATGTATATGAACCACAAAATCATGAACATACCTATATATAGAAAACGCCATACTCATGGATTTATTACTTGATTTCAACTATACTAAGGAATATAATAATGTAAAGACATTACCGCGCTTTCACATTTATATATGGTCGATGGTTACATATCTCATTTCGTAAAATATAAATATTCATCATGGATTCATTTACGTGATGAAGAAAAGCAATAAAAGAACCTTTTACGAGGGCCCAACATTGGCTTATCCGGGGTTTTGGAGAAATGTGTCAAACATACACTCATACATTGGGAAATTTTATTAGGATTGGTTATAAATGATATGTTATCTGATGTTCAGATGTGGTCCGTATGAACGTGGTGTCGCTGGCGTCGCCACAGCTACAACAGCTGTACTCATGGCTCGAGGTGGAGTTCGACCCCCTGTCCATCTGTCAGAACGTCCAGAGCGTCGTCAAAACACTGCAGGAGGATCCCAGTTAGTACATACCATATATATGTAATATAAAATTGGTTATAGTATTGAACGACATCATGAAGGTCTGTTTCTATTAGGCAACATCTATTTAAATAATAATACGATTCTAAACATTGGATAATTAACCTTCAAAGCAGTGTTAATATATGGAATTTGGGTTATTTTTTGTATAAAACTGAAATATTTCAGACTACCTTTAAAAAATACTAGACATATTGTCGCACTACATATCCTATAAAAATAAATTTAAAATTTGCAGTTATGTTACTCTAAAAACTAATTTAATCGGCTTAGCGTTTAGAGTTAAAGCAAATTCCTTTATAAATTTGATATTCAATTAATGAAAAACATTCATTCGTTCTTCCACATTATGAACGTATTAATATATATAAAGTCAATATTTCCATATGAATAAAGTTAATTTTGTTTTAATATCAATAGATTCCCCGCTGGCACAATACTCGGTGGCTATAACGGATGTGGCGCTGGTACGTCTCATTCGTCAAGTCGCTCAGTGCTACGCCTGCATTAAATTCTCAAGGCTGTTGGAGCTGGCTGCCACCGACGACCTCTTTCATATCGAACGTCTGCTCGTCGACTGTGTCCGCCATAATGATATGCAGATACGGGTGGATCATGCTAACAAGTAAGTATCATGTATATATGTATAACAGATCATATACCTCACCTATAAAATAATACAGCCACTAAACTAGATTTTTTCGTTATTAAGATGTGTCCACTTCGGCGTTGAAGCTGGTGGCGGCGAATGGTGTTCTACTGCTGACGAGGCTTGCGGCGGGGCGATACTCCAGGCCACTCCCTCTGAACAGGTACCAAATATACATATGTACATATTATTATAATTATAAGCAAATGCTTGAGTTAAAATATATTGAAAATAGTACAACATATATAACTGAAAAGTTTAAGATCATGGTCCAGTTACAATCCATGATCTTAATATCATTAACATATATGAAACATAGTGTTTTTTTGTAGTAAACCACATTCAGTCCATCCTTAACATTTTAATATAATAGAGATATTATTATAAAGTATTATTAAATGCTTTTTGATTTATATATTTTGTTACACATACACGTCTATACACACCTCCAAAATAAATCCCATTTCTAACTTTTCAATAGTAAGATATGGTAGGCCTTGGAGGAATATTATACATCCAGTGGACTTGACGCGACAGGACATGCGTTCAGTGTGTTCTGTGTTAACTTACGTCTATACATTACAGACATAATATATAAACATATATTTTATTCAGCCGAGAACTTTTTTGTATTTTAAATGTTTTCTATTCAATCACTTGAAACAAATCTACAAACAAAGCTAATCTTTTACGTTTTAAGAAGAGTTTCCCACAAAGTAATATATCGTAAGATAATTGTTTCTTATAATTTTTGGAGCCGGAAATGTTATACTATGAATGTGATAATTCCGGCAGGTTCGCGAGCAGCTCGTCCGTGCTGCGGAAGTAGTTTCTCGTGCTGCTCAGACATTGTTCCCAACTCGTCGTCGCGCCGATCGTGAACGTGCCAGGGCGGCCATGGTGCAGCACTATCACGAGAACAAACACGCTGAACATCATCGCGTTCTACAGAGACATAAGATCATAGAGGAGAGGAAGGAGTACATTGAGAGACTCAACACTGTTAGGGAGGAAGAGGAATTGCGGTATGATAGCCTGATATAAGAATAATGCGACTAAAATAAAAAAACTTACTATGAACTTAATTACAACATCTACAACAATACAATGTTACTATGTTGTTTATATTTATTTTATATAGATGAAAGATTTGATCCAAATAAGGACATTTATTGTTGACCTTAATATCATTCTGGTAATTGATTTCTCATTCATTTAATAACAAAATAATATCGACTATGAATGGTTCTTTTTTAACACTTATGCTGTTTTAATAATAGAGATAATAGAATTGTAATTTAATATGGACAGGCGACAAGAGGAGCAGTTGCGTGCAGCAGCGGCAGCGGAGGCACGCCGCCAGGAACAGGAAAGAGAGGAAAGGGAGAAAAGAAGACATGCCTCGGAATTAGCAGCAATGAAGGAGAGAAATCTGAGAGAGAGAATCGCTCACATCTCACAAACAATGCACGGGAAGAAGGTGCTCCAAAAGTTGGATGAGGAGGTAACTGATCATTGCCAATATAGCTTATGTCTGGCGAAACCCCTCATTTATCTAATTAATAAATTATTTATAACAATAAAACCTCTCAAACTGTAACTGGTTACTAGGCCAACTCTAAAGCAATCTAGTAGTAGTAGACTTAGCACCCAATTTATTTTGTAGGATTTGAAGAAAATGGACGCGGAAGCCATTGCTCAACGCGAGGCCGAAGAACTGATGAAGGAACGTCGGGAGTTTGCAGCTCGTCTTAAGTCTCAAGAGAAGAAGGTTTGTTGTTTCATATTGTCTGCCTTATAACATAAAAGAATTATTAGTCAACATCATACAACTTTTGTTATTGAGCGAATAACACTCGCCTAAACGATTTTCTTTAAAGAAAATGCATTGTGCAGAACTGGCTTTGGTTATGTCAAGTGTATGTACAACAATATTTAGCATAAGTAGCTCGTCAACGTTTAATATTTGTAAGTTTCTTCAAGAATGGTAAAGGCTTTTCTGTCGCTACGTCACAGCCGTTTTTAACACACAAAATCCTCACAGGATTCAAGTGGGAAATATGTGTTTCAGATACATCCTTTTAAGGGCTTTGATAGCTCACAAAACACTAAATGGAAAGTAGATTCTCACGACTCAAATGTTTTAATCAACTTGTCGGTACAATCTAGGTTACGAGCAAGCTCATTGTAATGCGTAATAATAAATATGTAACTTCGATTTTAAAAAAAACCTTATACTGTAAATATACACATATCCCTTTTGTACGAAAACGAGTCTTAGAAATAACGAGTATGTTGGGGGCCTTATAACTTTTTATGATAAAATTATAGGTTGATTACTTCGAGCGGGCTAAGCGTCTAGAGGAGATTCCACTCCTGCAGAAGAGTTTGGAAGAGAAGCAAGTTCAGGATAAAGCATTCTGGGAACAGCAAGAGAAGGAACGCATCGCCCAACTCATCGGTATGTTAATATATAAATAAACTTAACATTTATCATCTGAAAACGTATATTTCATTCAGTCATGTGATAAGTCTATACCATGTTCCATAATAATTATAAAGTGATAATCGCGTTCATATGAAAATGAGTACATTACATACACAGTACAAAATTCATTATGATGAATAACATTTATATCTATAAACAGAGGCACGTGGCCGCGATGTAGCTACGGCAACACGTCTGTCTCGCATGTCGGTGCACCGCGAGCAGTTCACGGCTCGACTGAACAGCGAGCGTGGCGCTTTGTACCACAGCAGGCTGGCAGAGTTCACCGAAACCATTACCAGGGAGAGGGAGGCGCGGCTCGCTCATAGGAGACAGCAGAGGATCGAGAAGAGACGAACAGAGGTAAGGGACACGGGGTACCAAAGTAACGTTTTGTATCTATTTAGAAGCTATTATTGCATAGAAATGAATCCTACCGACCACAACTAACTACATTTGCTAACTTTACGTATTGTTGCCAAAAAAAATGCAACACTTGTATGTTTTATTTTAAATATGATGATTCTTCAAATCAGATAGATAGTTATTGTTTCATATTGAAAATTATATGTTCTTAAATGCTCTTTACGTGTTTGATATTGATTTGAAAGTAAGTTATAAATGTTTGTATGGCAATTTACATAAGTATATTCTGTTGGTTGTATTGATTTTATCTTTATTTACTTTTGTTATGTTATATAACTTTATTCATGTTAAGATAACGAGCATTTGTAAGATGAAATATAATTGATATTTAAGTTAGTTAAATCCTTGTATAAGATATATTCATCATCATTAAATATTAAACAAACACTATCATCAACACGCTGGACTTATGTTCAGAAAAAATTATTTATATATATATATACATGCTTCAACATAATAAGTAAATATGTATTTTTACATTTGAAAAATATATATATAGACATTAAGAATATAATTATAATGAATTACTTAAAATTAAATCGAGTTTGTTTTTATAGGCTTGTGAAAGTGGGACATTTGTGTTGAATCAACTTTCAAAAACCTATTGTTATACAAAACAATACAGGTTACGAACATTGAATAGAATATTTAAAAAAATGATTATATAATTAGGGAAATGTAGAATGTTTTTCAGAAAATTTATGTGTAAATAGTCAAAGAATAAAAATGGAATTATTGGTTATATAATATTGTTAATATTTGTTTAACTTTTACAAGCAGAATGTAATAAAATAACCATTTCGGTCAACTATGGCCTTTATGGTCTCTAGACATTTTTAAATGTCCCTAGAAATACGCTGCATAGATTTTTTTTATCAACTGGTTATAATTAATTACATTAGGATCAAACTATTATTAAAAAGTGTTGTTGATTATAGATAAAACTTTTTTATGATTTTCTTTGTATTAAATTTAACATTTAGGATGACAATACAAATAAACCTCTTATATAAACTAACAATAGTCTTAATGGATATACAAGTGTAAGAATAGAAAAGACAAGAGATTAGTCAACAGTCACTTTTGGAAATAATCATTTAAATCATATCTTTCTTCATAGTGGCTGACGGAGAAGCGTCGCATGGAAGAACGTGCTGCGGAGGAGGCTCGCAAGGCACAAGAGGAACATGAGAGGAGAGAGAAGGAGAGAAAGCAAGCGGAGGAACTGGCCGCCCTCAAGGAGAAGAAGGAGAAGTCACTCAAGTATAACAAGAATTAATAACCATTATCATAAGACATTTAGTTATTTGAGCCTATAGTGATTATTATTCGAATATATATTCTGTCTTTTATATGACACTGGTAATATTTTATACCGTCTCAAAATAGGTCACTGTAGCCAAGTTGATATTTCTGTACCATTTGATAATTATTTAGTTTTGTAAAATGAATGCTTAATTGTTTTAGGGAGCATCAAGAAATGTTGGCTAGGGCTGAAGCGAAGGCTCGCGCTATGGAAGCTGAAGTGACCCGCAAGCTGGAGGAACAAAAGGCAGCCGCGTTGTCCAGCTGGAGGAGACCTGGACCTCCGGCCAAGGAGCCAGAGAAGAAGGAACCCTGGCGGCCCAGTGAGTACTCATTATTATATACATCTTTAGTAGTGTGTTGTATTGGTTCTATCGTATTTGAAAAGAATGATATGAGTTCTATATGTCTCTAAATATTCCTTATATCAAAAGGATACCTTAAACATGAATATATGTAGATATAAACTTGTCAAAAATGTTTACCTAAACTGTAGAGTTTAGGTAAACATTTTTGACAAGTTTGTTATTTATTATATTTATTTAAATATGCAATATAGAAAACACTAACAGGTGACACAATAACTCATCATCATGATACCATTCTCAGGTCGCCTTCGCGAGCCCGTTGGTGATGATCGACCACGCTCTCCAGGACGTAGAGACGAAGACAGGTGATATACTATGAATATTTAGTAAAGATTAATATATATATA
>DVQP01001534.1:0-15137 GCA_018231745.1 Danaus eresimus
CATTTGTCACAAAACTCCGTCGTTAAACTAAAGCCTTTTCAATTGTTCATTTCAATTTGTTTGGCCAAACTTGTAGTTTTGAGTGTGGTACAGTTTTGTTGACGTTCAAAACAAGTTACTACAACTCTATAATACATGTTGGTTTGGTAACACTTGCTGATAAGTTGGGAACGTCTGGTACGTAGTGAATTACGACAAGGTGGAAGGTTAACGAAGGTCGTGTGGCAGGGCGGTGACGGCGTGCGACCTCATGCTGGAGGAGGTCCGCCTGCCCAGCTCGTGTCTGCTGGGGAGGGAGGGGGAGGGTTTCAAGATAGCCATGGAACAGCTCGACCAGGGAAGGATAGGCATCGCCGCGCACGCTGTAGGTGAGCTACGATGAGTATTTGGCGCGGTGGGGTGAGGGGCATTCCTTATAGAGAGAGCAGTTTTTACATCAGAACCATAATAATCCTTAATAAATATAAATAATGTTTGTTTAGAGTGAACTCGGTAATTTTTGATCTTTTAACCTTCTTTACCAGGCCCATAGATAAGTTTTTCATTGTTATTAATTATTAATGATAGACTGAATCTTTGTTACATTTAGTAGTTAATATTATTTGTTTATTTTATGTGCATTTTTTGTAAGACTTCATCAAGACGCTGGTTGTCAGAACGAGTTCATGATCACATTAAATAAGCCCGAAATAATTTATATCTATATAACAGAACTAATATATTTTCGAATTTACTACGCGATTTTTTATTACTTTTAACCGACGTTTCGGTTACCTTCCAGCAACCGTGATCACGGGCGGACAAGGTGTGAGTGTGATTATGTAGTTTTAAAGTAATAAAAAATCGTGTAGTAAATTCGATAATAAATTAGTTTTATTTGAATGATTCGCGGAAATCTTAGATCTCATTATATAACAGAATAATTTATATACATATATATATGTTATGAAGTCTGTTCCACGTTCCAGGCATCGCGCAGTCAGCTCTAGACACAGCGATATCATATGCCAAAGAAAGACACGCCTTCGGCAAAAACCTGACGAGACTGCCGTCGGTCAAGGTACGCGTGTACTAATGTATTAGGAGTAGTATTTAATTATTACACTAGCTGTTGCCTGTGACTTTTGTTGAGATTAACTTGCTTTTAGGTACATTTTCCACTTTACAACTGATTCATATAATCCTTGCTATAATTTAATATTCGTATCAACTACGTCACTGCGCCGTTCAGCTTGAGCCTAATAGTGTGCCAGTAAATAATAGTGTGCCAGTTTAGCTGAGATGTCTTGATATATGTAGTATAAAACAGGATTCCTTAACAAAGACCATATTTTTCTGACGATCTGTTTAACAAACAAACAAACCGTCGAGCTTACATTCTCACAGATTGAGTATATACATTACGTCCACACAGCAAGTGCCCAAGATTGTAAATGGTCAAACAAATACAAAGTATTCCGCGAGTCCAATGCGAATGACGCCTTAGATACAAGTCATTTCTGAAACTCATAGCAAACTCTCGAGCAATTTTCCTGTTCCAACGCTTCTCAGGCCGTCTCTATAACGCGTCCAGCGGCCACACAACACGACCCCCGCCGCCGACCTTCACTGTCTGTCACGCGATCCATTGTCAACGTACAGATTGTACTTAATGTTCATATTAGATGTTTTTGCTATGAATTAAACAAGCTTCGTGTCAGGAAAAAACTCTCTCGAACCTTCGATCTGTCTTTTTATTCTGTACTTAGTGTCTAATTAACAATGTTTTTAAGTATTTCAAATATATCGTATATTCTTAAACAGTAAATGATTTTACTAAACACGAACCTGTCAAAAACATCGTACAAAGTATTTATGTCATTTCGTTCAAAAATTTATAATTAATATTATTAGTTTATAATAATTTTAAGTTTTTTTTTAAATTATGTTTTATAATCCACACACATTCCAGAACAAAAGCATTGATTCAGTAAAACATACATATACATACGTAATGAACGAATTCGAACACTGTCTGCCACGGACACGTTGTTTCAGACGCTAGTGTTTTAAATGATATGTCCGTGTCTATAGTACAGCTGGAACAAAGTCGATATAATGTGTGTGTGTGTGACGTCATCGCCCCAGGATCGCCTGACGGACATGTGCATGCTGGTGGAGACGGCGAGGCTGCTGACGTACCGCGCGGCCTGTGACGTCAGCACCAAGAACAGCGCCATGGCCAAGTACGCGGCCGGCCGCGCCGCCACAGCAGTCTCCGACCACTGCGTGCAGGTGCTGGGCGGCCGGGGACTCTCCACACACTATAGCGCCGAGAGGCACTACAGGTGACGGAATAACCGAGAATGCGTGTGTGTGTGTGTTTGTATAAGTGTGCGTATGTACACGCCCACGCCCGGGTATGTTTGCAATTGTGTGTATTATTATGAACACGTGTGTGTGTGTGTCTATTGTAAACGCACGCGATGTATTCGCATTGCTTACAGGTGTGAATGCATATTTTGTTATAAGACATTGAATAAAATCGTCTGAATCGTCTGAAAGGAACATCATAAAATACTTATTAAATATAATTGTAACACCAGGGACGCGAGAGGCACACAGATATACGGCGGAGTGACGGACATACAGAAGCGACTGGTGGGACATTACCTGCTCAAAGAAAACAACGCCTTGTGACACGTGACGGGCGAAGACGAATGACGAGACTATCACGAGGACGCCAGCGACATGAACGAGATATGGAACGGAACCGGAAAATAATTATGTATGATGTTACTTAAGAGATACTTAAAATAATAAGGTCTAGCGGTGAGAGAGGGCAAGCTAACATGAAGGTACAGGGGACCAACAGCCGTGGGTTAGTAGAGCAAATAAGGGAAAGGATGTTATAATCATGCTTATTATATGGTCGATGATATAAAAAAAACCTTCATCGAATACCGCGAAAGACCAAGAATAGACCAAGAAGACCAAAACTACCCGAGCTCAATGTTGTAATCCTCACTGTCGACCTTTGACATTCTGGTGCTGTTATGTATATGAACTATCTTGAGTCTTCCAAAAAGATGAACAAACTATTAGTATTGTGCTCTA
The DNA here is from genome assembly GCA_018231745.1 of Danaus eresimus. Classification (NCBI taxonomy): domain Eukaryota; kingdom Metazoa; phylum Arthropoda; class Insecta; order Lepidoptera; family Nymphalidae; genus Danaus; species Danaus eresimus. Next base: position 3,097 of record DVQP01001534.1, read on the forward strand.
TTAAAAATTAATTTGTTTTTTATTTCTCTTCAAATCTTTATTATAAACTAAAATATTGAAAGTTCATAACCACATTTTTTTCACACAGCTTACTATGAAAGAAATAATATTTTAATTCGCACTACTGTATTGTAAAAAATAATGTACGGAATTGATTATATAATCTGGATTAATGTTGACATTAGTAAAAAATTTGCTCACATTTTGGCGCCAACAGGTCCGGTGCTATAAAATATTTTCATAAGTTATTTCGTTATCGAATGTTTTAAATGAAAACTAAATAAGTGTAAGCTTAAAGTCGATTACTAAAATATACATTTTAATATATTTTCTTTTAAAACCGATCGTTTTTGAAGCACAACCATTGTTATAATATACTTCTCGTATTTACTTCACACTCTGACTTCGACTTTTTTCTTGGTGTCAAGGTTTAATGTATGCTTTGACCTCATTCCATTTATGTACATCGAAACTTTTGGAGCGACAGGGTCTTATAAATCTTATTTTTTTGGCACGTTTGTCTTAAAGCCTCTTCAATATTAACTTCTACAATGTTATAATATATTTTTAATTTAAATAAAACTATGGTAAGACATTTTTTTCATCAACATTTCACTGGCAGCCGGTTTCCGGTTGTCCTGTGACCACGTTCGGAACAGTTCAAACATGTTCCTTTATAATGTGAATATTTCGAGCGCCATAGATATTTCGCGCTCGAACTGTAATGTTACATATATAATTTATATTATTCTGTACTTTTGTAATATTCCATATGTTTATATTTTTGTTATGATCTATTAAATAAATTCCCACATGTCTACTCTTTTCTTTTTTATTTAATGAATCTTATATAATTTTTAATCAATTTACAATTTTTGTTTTCTACAATGCTTAGCAGAGACTAGAAGAGGTACTGCCACAATTTTGAGCCTTGTTGATATAGATTTGTTTTTATCGTTCTAAGATTTTTATCCTGTTGCCTTTTTTTATTTTTAAATTGTTGTAGCTTGCCTACTCCAATGAGGTTTTATATTTTATATGAAGCTCTTCATTCGTATTTTAATATATATAAATATATTAAGCTTTCCGTGACACTGAACGCAGTGTTCGTATATATTATGTTGGTAATAATTTAACCGTAATAAAACTAGCATAGATAACAAATATTTATCAATTAAATATTGATTGGCTGTATCGTTATCGAATGTTGCAACAAACGATCACCTAATTCCATCGAAAGCGGTGTCATAACAACCTTTTCTTATAACTTTGATTAAGCTATATGTCCGTAGAACAAAATGCATTGAGTATATAATAACTAACTAGTAGCGTTGCGGTTTCATGTAACGTCCTAGTATCAAAGCAGAATCTCTAATTCAATGCTGTGGTCGCTCAGCTCGCGTTACAACTTGCCCACCTAATAGACATTATAGTGCTTGGCCTCCGCGTCTGCGATACGTCTCTGTTAATATTTATTTAATGTGAAATGAAAAATACAATTACGTTACTAGATTATATAATCGTATACTTTTTCTTTCAATGATAACAGTAGGAGGCGTTTCGTTACGAATTAAATAATAGCGTGCAATGCGTTAGTTACTCTACAAGTCGTCTCGTCTCCGATGGGCGATGCTTTTCGTGTTTAATCCGTTTTCTATCTAGTCTACGTCACTTTCAGTAATGTACACAGCACACGCATCACCAATGTCGCGATAAGGCTTCGATAAAAATGATCTTATCATTCCACTTCGATAACAAGGAGAACGTAGATGTATAAATGTGATTTAAAATAATAAATAAAATAAAATGCGCGCCATCAAACTTTTGTCGTTTTACTTTTTAATTTGGAACCCGGTGCGGACGCAGGAGGCCACGGAGGAATCCAGATTAATAAAAGTTTGTTCACATTGTACGTGCAGTGAAATACCAGAAGTGGATGGCACGCATTTGGTGTTAAATATATTGTGCTCTGAATTGGATCGAATAGAAAATCTCGCTGATCTGGATAAAATTCAATGGCCGGAAAATCCGAATGGCTTGAAAATATCCGCGACCTTTGAGGGGATGGGTCTATCCACTCTAGGCAAGTGAGTACCTTTATAAACATACTACACATAATGAAAAAAATATAGCTATACTATCATTGGCTTAAGCTGTCTGTATGAAATACTTTTTACATTACCAACTGCTTAATTTAACTTTAAGATATCGTTACATAATAATCTAACAATGAAAATAAACGCATTTATGAAAAAGAGTGACTTTATTTTAAAATGATTAAGTAACTGCCAAATTACTGACAGCACTTTCTTATCTCGTTTCCATTAAACAGGATTATAAAACTTGTACACACCGTAATTGTTTTATCTCGGCACTAAATCTCAATTAAAAGTAGGATCTTAGAGATCTTTATGTTCTTATCACAAGCCCTTTACCTTGAATTTATGGTATATAAACAAAGATGGCTCCAAAAGGTTACTTGACAAATATTTAATATATTGTCAATATACCTATAGTAAATATAGAATTTCAGCAAGATATTATATATTGAGTACATGTAGCATTTCAATTACAAAATTAGTGCTAATAGTAAAGTCCGCGGCCAACAGTCATAGGGCACATATTATAATAATATAAATTTTATTATATATATACAAACTTTACGCATTGTCGTTTAATAAATATACTGGCACGAGTACCTATTGACTTACACTGCCTCTTATCATATTGCTGATTCTCTCTTTTTCTGGACCGATATGAATCAAACATAACCCAGAACTACTAAAGAAAACGACACTCAGATGAAAAATCCTATCAAAAGCGGTCGATCCGCTCGAGAGCTATGACGCCATAGACATACAGACGCCACAGACATCGACGTAAAAGTTATAGGAACCCTCTCGTTGCGTTTGGAGTGAAAAACTCGGATGAAAAGTTTGACTTCCCCGACTTTGTATTGACATGACACAACACAAATTAAATGCCTACATTTTGTATAGTCGGACTTATTCATGCTGTTATCATTACTTATCAAACACTACCTTTGTTAGTTATTGGAATATGTCGTGTTAGTGTTTGATAAATAATGTGATTCATTTATATACGTATCCCATTCAAATAGGTCCTGTCCAAAGAGTTTTTATTTCCTTATTAGTAAAGATTCTGGTGATATAGTGACTGCAGCATTTCGTCCTCATTAGTTGATAAGGAGTCATTCACTTCCCGAGAAGATCAGCAACACAAACATCGTCACACACTGATTGATTACACTATCGCGGGAAATTTGGGACATGTTTTTAGGATGACAGTTTCTTTTCCATTTTAATCCTCAAATGATACAAAGTTGTATATTTATATGTTATCTCTTAACATTTAAGCACTTTTGGTTTATTATAAATTTATGTTTAATGATCAAAAAGTGTAAGTCTTTTGTTGGTATAGAGATAATTAAAAGACAATAACTATTAAGGTAAATATAGATTGTTCTATAATAAATTGTTCGTATTTTAATTGTTCAAAATTAAGTAGTTAACAAAACTATTCAACTTTCTTTAACGATAGTATAAGCTCTATTTAAAGAACTGACTTGAATAATAATGTTTATTGTCAGGTCACTGATATTACTTAATTTTGTTTTAAATATGATGAATTTATTCTTGACAGTGAACTACGATATAAATTGCTTACATTGTCACTCAACCTTCGCTACAAGTGGTAAATCACTGCCACATTTAAAACAGATTACATGATGTCAGTTGTGGGATGTAACCGCCTCGGATTTGTATGCGATGTTCTTGACGTAGAGTTATTAAGATTGAATTGAACAAACTATTGAAGTCACTGTACTAAGAGTATAATAATTATGGCGATTTGCAAAAATATTTTGACAATTTCGTTTGCTTCAGATTACCACCTAATTCTCAGGTAGAGACGCTCAGGTTCACAAATAATGCTATCAAAACATATTGGCCGGATCCATTTAGCGAAGTTCCCAACCTGAAGCGAATATCGTTCACTCAAAATGAACTCTCAGAGATAACTCCAGACCTCTTCACGAAGGTAGAGAGTTTAGAAGATTTAGATTTGTCGTATAATAAAATCGGAGATATCAATCCTCTAGATTTTAAATTTTTACACAACCTAAAGAGGTTGAATTTGCAAAGTAATCTTCTGAAGAAAATACCAGTCGCTTCGTTAGAACCTATGACGATGTTGGAAGATTTGGACCTTAGTAAAAATGGGATTCAGGAAGTGTTGCTCAGACGGGTGGAGAGTGTGACGTTGAAGGGGATTAAAAGGTTAAATTTAAATAGCAACAGAATACGATCAATACTTAAAGAATCTTTTCCGGATAACAACAGCATGTAAGTGTATAATAATTAATGTGTTTTATTCTAAGCGCATGGTCTTAAATTTGCTATCATTTCAGAGAACTGTTGGATTTATCTAACAATATAATTGAGATGGTCGAAGAGGATGCGTTGTCCTCGTGCATCAATTTAAGAGAATTGAACCTTGCGCAGAACAACATAACGTTCCCTTTCGCTGTTCCGCCGACACTCCAGATCGCTATATTGAAGATAAACACCTTGTATCACTGGTTGCACTTCCCCGCCGGCATCACTTACATAGATCTTTCTTATAATCGTTTATCAGCTCTGTATGATGAGGAGACTGTTGATTTTAACAACCTTGAGGTGAATTTAAAGTAAACAGCAGTATTGCATCAGTTTTGTGAATATTTATCGCTCCAATGCACTTTATTTTCAGGTTCTAAGTATAGGCGGTAATCAATTAAGAGATTTTGATATACAAAGAAAACTTCCAAAGCTGTTCAGCTTAGATATATCTTATAATCTGTTACAAGAAGTGCCAAAATGTCTGAGCAGTGAAATTCTCCCGAATTTGGAAGAGTTGCGTTTAGATGGCAACCCGATGGACAGTATTTATTTTAAGAATATAATAGCCTTAAAGTATTTATATATGAACGATCTGATTAAACTGACAGTAGTAGATGATAAGGCATTCAGTAACGTCATTGGCAGACGCGGAGACGACGATGGTGATTCAGAGAAGAGTTGTTTTTCTCTCTTTCTCTCTCACAATCCGTCCCTCAGTGACATCCAAGAAGGAGCATTCGACGGTACAAACGTTTGTATGGTAAGCTTCCGGAACAAAACATTCACTCTACCAAGAACTCAATAGTACCCACACTCGATTGAGATTTTAATAGCTCCAATACACTTAACCATAACATCTTTTAATTCTCATCGCTCTTGAATACACTTTGAGAAGTTTGGCTTAAATGAGTTAAAAAGTTATATTTAACATTATCTGAATACAATCAATGAAGTAGCCTACCAAAATGGTCAACACGTTTTACAATTTCCTCATAGAACGTATAAAATCGTCCCCGAATTCGACCTATCTTCTTAATTCAAGTCAATTTAAGCATTAACAGGCTTCATGGGAAGAAAATGTGCAATGTATGTCTGATATACTGTACTTGGGCTCTTCCAGTTAGACATAAGTCACAACAACCTTAGCGTACTATCTCCTTCGGTGATGTCTCCTCCGCCGACGGAGGGAATTGATCTCCAATACAACCCATGGAGGTGTTCCTGCGAGATGCAGTGGATTGTTGACGACCTGCTGCCAGTGCTGTATAGAGACAGCCCTCGGCTATTAGATGAGCTCAGGTGAGCTTTTCGACGTGACCTTTCGTTAGGATAATTGAAATCTAAGAGAGTGAGAATTTTGTTTTTCTTAAACTATCTTGTCTGACAAAACTTGTTTGAGTCATTTTCGTCGTCTTCCAGAAAATTATGTACGAAAATACTTCTTGTAAGGCTGTTCTGGATAACATGTGGACGATTTAGTTCCGCCAAATAAAAATACCATTCCAACAATTCACTTGTTTTGTTCTAAATAAATATCCTATTGATACTCCTGGGTGTACTTCAGATGCGGTTCTCCGCGAGCGCACGAGGGTCTTCGTCTGGTACACTGGTACAACTGGACAGGACGCGCTCTGTGTGACAAGAGAGCGCTTGGAGGCTACGAGGTGAGGGTCATAGACAATAGTGGTGTCGCAGAAGTTAGTTTCGGTATATTGGTTAGAGGAAGGGTTTAGAATAGAAGATAACAAAAAATGCCTAGAAAAAACCTTGTACTGAGATACTATTGGGATTTTAAATAAAATTTAGATGGAATGGATTTCGGACTATGAAACATAGAAATAGCGGTTTACATTTGAACTTTATAACGTTAATATTTGTTCACAAATCGCTTTACACGATAAAAATATATATTTAAGTCAGCATGCACAGACAGGTCAAGTATTTTTTATTTGTTTATATTTTAGATCGAATCCTCAACGGAGCCGAGTAAAGTTACGAATCTGACCCTCATTTTGGGAGGATGCATCATAGTTGCTCTTCTCATAGCCATTGCTTTGTTCGTGTACTTGGTGAAGAGTCGAAGAAGACATAGAATAAGACAGGCCGCTCTCAATCGCAAGAGACAAAGTTCAAGTGACGCTAAAAATACCAATGGGCTGCAAAACGAATTCGCAGCTCTGAACAAAACATGAATTGTTTTATAATTGATATTATTTTATTTAAAAAAGTAAAAACGGAGTTCAAGAATGTCACATATAACATAACTGTCTCTATAAACACGCGCTTGGTAAACGATTCGCGAAACCATCTCAAGTGAACATTTTTGTATGCAGAAGAAAATTTTAAAATTTTAGTATGTTCAATGACGGAATACGTTGTGCATTACTCAGGTTAACCAAAGTTTAAAGTATCATTTGTGAAATATAATGTTTATCTATATAGATGTATATGGAAACCGGCCTCGCTAGTCACACACCCATTACATACCATTTATAGTAATAAAATTTTTAATACAACTCATCAGTAAATGCAGCTGAGACGTATTCAAATAGCAGACGGTTGTCTGCTTTGTTTTGTCGTATTGCCTGTGTCATGTCTTATAACACAAATTGAATAGTAAAATTAAAACTAAGATAAGGATAGCTTCTTCATTGCATGAATAAAACGAGAGCGTATACAAGTTTGGTTACTCACAATTTTATTTAATAAAAAAATATTTATATTTTAGGTTTTTTTTTTCATCTTCCTAATGGATTTATTATCCTGCGGATACGCGAGGGACCATTCCACTTCCCTTTAATTAATTTGTTCCAGTAAATATATGGCAACACATTGTTATTTACAAAATAAATTATGCGACTCTCTTTACTCTGAAAATGAATGCATTTTTAGTTTTCCTTTTTTTGCATTAAAATTACTTACCCAGATTAAGGGTAATTTACACTTTTTATGAGTCACAAAATTCAGATTGTACCTGATCAAAAGGGAACGTCTCGTGGGGTATTTTATCGTAAACGAATTCAGCTAATATTCCGGTCTTAAGGGATGTAAGCACGGGACAAGCGCAATAACCGTCATACTTGACGCTCGGTTTTTTTCCATACATAGTCTGCCAAATGTTAGATGCTACGACATAGCTCTGTTTACCTGAAAAAAGTCTTAACTGCAATTTTTCAGGTCTAGGAAGGAGATCATTTTGTTATTCCGCAATCACATTTCTTTCTATGTCCGACATTCAAACATCATACTCCAAGGGTTCGGTGACTGAATGCTATCAATGTAAGGTAAATGTTAAATCTCATAGAGAATGTTTTTTGGATGGGTCAGACTGACGTTACTTAATTTGATTGATTGTAGACAATAGCTTCCGACTTTTCTTTGGAAAAAAGATGCGTAGCTTTAACATCACAAAACCCCTAAAATCCGCTAGGTTTATTTAGTATCTTTGCATACATCGTAATAAATGTGAAAGTCTTTTGGATAACATGTTTACAGTTAAGTCTCAAATCTCGAAGTTAGGAAACATTTAGATTTCCTCTACAATTCGAGTTCTATGAGCTATAATGAATTGTTATTATTGGTGACGGCCTCGGCCATAAAATGACGAGAGATGTCAAACTATAGACATGAATGTGAGTAATTAAAAATTTATAAAGCATCTCACTGATAGCAGCGGCAGTCTTGCTGTTGGGCGTGTTGACACAGTCTCCTACGCCATATATATTGTTATATCGGCTGTGTTGTAGAGTGTGTTTGTCCACATCGAGGTAATATTTGACAGCCAGCTCCTCGCACTTGGTGAGACATGCAGGAGGCGACATGGACGGAGTAACGTGAAGAAACTTGTATGGTAAGTATATTATCTAAAACATCAGTAGGGTTTTGATAATAGATACAATTTTTATTACTTTTCTTATTACCACCAACCAATCTAAACGTACCACAAATCTTGCTTATAGTTTTGTCCAAATAGAAGATCAAAAATAGAGTAATACAATTTCTATCTATAAAATCGATCTTTAAATTCTAGCATGACGTAATAGGCACACCTTGACTTAAATTACCATAGCCAATATAAAGACCAAAAAAATTTGTAAATATCTATTTAATAGATATATGTATATGAAAAAGTCGTTTATCCAGCCCTTACACGGATTCGTGATTATCCGGAGTACCAATAGTAACTAATTATATTAAATACCTACCAGTAAATTTTATGAAAGCATGAACGTTTCAGAACTGACATTACCCAGAACTCTCCCCACAGGATCTTTTGATTTAGCTAGCTAGTTTATAGTTAATATAATATCTCCTCTCTGAGGTGCGGGTCACGTATATTATATACTTTTTTAAAAATGTCGAAGCGAAAAAGACTCGATTTATCGCTTAAAGATAAAATTACCTACTTTTATTGATTTCTATAAAAAAAAAAGTTGCCGCGTATTACTTAGCTGGCAAGTTTTTACCTTAGACCCTGCAATTTTATTTAAAAAAGCTTGAAAATATACAAGCATTTATTCGCACCTATTATTCTTTATACTGAATTTATCGTTTCTGGTGTAAGACTTGTAACAACGGCATGAACAAGATCGAGTCCGATTTTGGGAACACAACATGCGGGGTAAAGTTTAGTAAGTAATAAAAAATATTACTAAATACTTGTCCATGAGTATCCATGAAGATGGCCTCTTTAGGAGTCACCTCAATGAGCTCCAAGTTGTAGTTGATAGTTATATTTTTATTTATCGCAATTTTCTGAAGCGAGCCAGCGTACTTCGATACGCCGAATAGTATGTTACCCGCTGTATTGTACGTGATGTTGGTCAACAAATCTATTTTGTTCTTAAAATAATAACAACAAATAAATTACCTATATATGTATATAATAAATATCCTCAAATGAAAGATAAATTAGGGTAATTAAGAAAATTAAAATGATATGAAACTTCATTATTTACGTGGCATATTATTTTCTTACCAATCTCCAGTAGTCGTTCGCTAAATACATAATCTTCTGAGCAGCTCCGGAACACTTGCCTGGCGTCTTAGGAAATGTGAATAACGCGTGTCCTCCTCTAAAACTTTTTATACAACACCAGCACTTCTGACAGTAGTCTGGCGAGTATGTTGTCGACACCGGTAGTAGGGGATTGTCGAGAGCATCCTTTAATCCTATAACCTGGACTTAAATGTGTTTAAATTTATTCATAGGACATTTCGCATCAGTTCACGAGACGTACTTGTTCGTAATCGTTCTTCAAACCCACAGCCACTACCATGTGCTCGTATCTCACTTTATACCCACAGGCCGTGTAGACAACATTGTTACAAGGATCGAACTCGTCAGCCGCGTCCTTCAACCATATAATGTTTCGTGGTAGAATCGATCTCGTCTGTCGATGGCTGAGTTTAAACTCTTTTAAACCGGCTCCCACTAACGTGAAAAGTGGTTGGTAGTAGTGGACCTGTTCATGCAAAAAGTATGAACATAAAAAGGTTTAACACTTTCGTTCGCTGGCATTGTGTCGATGAAAATTTAAATATGTTATACACATCATATAATATAGATTGCCTTGTTAGGTTCCAATACTATGATATCCTTGTCATTAAATTTTTTAGCAAGTCGCCAAGCAACGCTGCAGCCCCCGGTCCCGCCGCCTACTATCAACAATTTGCATCTTAAAAAAAAACATTAATATTACTTTACTATTCGCTAAGACAATTTCCAAATAAATAAAAATCATTTGTATTTACGTAAATTCTTTTCTCCCAGACGCGAAACCGCAACATAAGTTTAAAATTTCCTTCCGACTGATATTTAAACATTTCCAGATCCCTCCCATTAAAAAAAAAAAACTAAGAATAGAAAAAAAATAACAAAATAAATTCACAGAGCAATCATTTTAAATTTCAAGTCTAATTTTGATTAGTTCGGCCAACTGGAATTATACAATCAACAAACCTGATTCATACAGCCGTCACTTCATTGAGAATTATTAACTCAGATTAAATATTTTTTGGAATCATCATCATCAGCCTATCGGTGCCCACTGCTGAGCAAAGACCTCTTCCCACATGGAGAAGGTTTGAGCATTAATCACCCCGCTTGCTCAAGACGGGTTGGCAATTTCAAACTTATAATTTGTAATTATAAGTCCAGGTTTCCTCACGACGTTTTCCTTCACCGTCTGTCAGTGGTGTCTTAATACTCTTAGAAAATACACATGACTCGGAAAAATCACATTGGTACTTGCCAGGTTTCGAACCCGCGCCCTCATTCATGAGACGCGGGCGTTTTTCCCAGGCCACAAAGAATTCTCCTTTTGGGAATATGAGAGTACACATAAAAATTATTTGAGGGTAGTCCAAATAGAAATGTCTGATCATTGACACCAATAGTGGCAACACTGCTCAAGCTGTGTTTTTTCTTTAGGTACGAGTATTTTTATTTGCAATTGTTAAAAAAATATGGTAACATTTTCAGGCAACATAATAAAACAGTCGAGTAATTATAATATTTTATTTAAAAATAACGTGTCATTTATTATTTGATACACAAAAAATATATTATTGATTGATAAAATTCAAACTTAACACGTAAATATCTGTTGCTATATGATCTTCTTAATACTAATGTTTGTAGATTGATCTTAAAATATATATTTTATTACATCATTTCAATATTATATTCAAAACAAATTCAAATCAATTATTTCATCAACTAAAGTCGCATTTTATTTGCATTTATTTTACTTTTGAATAAAAGTAACATCTGTCAGATTATCAAAAATCATTCACATGGCAACACAATTACAAAAGTCAAGACATAAGATTTATATCAGTCTTTCTCAGCCCATAATTAATTCTGTTATATGTTAAATTTAACTTCACAAAAATATTAATAGATTTAATAATCTAACCAAGATGTAGTTTAAAAAAGCGACGTGTATTTACAGTTGCATATATACATATATATAGCAGGTAGTAAAGCAATCCATTGTTATATTAGCTCACATGTAGTATGTACGGTTCGTTTAGTTCCTGCCGAGTGGATTGATTATTTTCCTTACAAACTCTGGCCCATTGTAGTTTCCTTTGAGCATAAAGTTCCAGTAGAGAAACGGGAATAAATGTCTCTTCATGTAAAAAGCCAACACACTCTCACTAGCCTGGGGATGAAAGGAAACTAATAAATAATAAACACTTTATATGTTTCATAAGTACAGAATTTTACTATAATCAAAATTTTTTATCAGCCTTTCCCATAATGAAAAACCTCCATCAAGGGGTGGTTTGTAACTTAATTTAGCTAGCATAATAAGTTACAGCGGCTCTTCAGTAGTTGAAAAATTTGAGTTATAAAAGATTTTTTATCTCAGAATGTACAGTACATACAATAAGTCTGGGCACACAATGTTTCAAAAACTCATATTTAAGTAATGTTTTAGGCTATGTTACAGTTTATTATACATTTGTATCTGATTTCGTCACGGCTTCATATTATCATTTTACTTATCAGCGATGTTGTCAATGAAATATATTTATAATTAAATATCTGATATGAGATTAGATCATTATGACAAACATAACAAGGTGAGTGCAACTTACAAATGACCCTGAATACCAAATTGGGGCAGATTA
>DVQP01001535.1:0-15132 GCA_018231745.1 Danaus eresimus
ATACTTTAACTTCGGGATAAAAAAGAAAGGCTCTAGAAAATACAAATCACTAGCAAAGGAGATTTGTTCCTCCAATATTCTATTCATCACGACAAAGATCTTGAGTGGACTCCAGCTTTACAGAAAATTGGATGTCTTACTCTGGCATTATAGATGTTTCATCGTCGAACAAAGAAAACTAAAATTTTGATATGTCGACATTGTGTAATGCATAACCTGTCAAATTGATCCATTTACAAAGTTTTGTTAGTATCAATAAAATATTAAGTTGAAAATTTTTGGTCACAAGATTCTTTGTACATGTATAATAGTTAAAATTATTGATTGCACTTCGGTACTACTCCATATTCTTTAAAAGAAAAAACATTAACACGCTATAGATAATTATCGGGTCAAAAGCTTTTGCCAAATTTACTATACATATATGAAAGTGGTATGTCATCTTTATGTGGATCCCCAGAAAATGTGTTTTAGTTTGTTTAAATATCTGCTGCAATATCTGCCTTCCTTTAAACTACAAAAACTAAATATCTGCTTGCGATTGAAGTTGTTAATCAAATGGTTTTCTCATTTAAATCTCTCTTCCTTATATTTCTATTAATAAAATAGGTTTTCAATACTTAATAATCCTTCCAAAAAGAGAAATTATTTTATTAATGGTATTGGAATATTTAAATTAGTTATTTCAATTAATATTTCTAAAATGAAAATATATAAAAGTGTTATTTATTTCCGTTAAATCTTTTCCATAGGAAATTCGCACAACAGAATAAAATACGATAAAAATAGAGTTTTCAATCGATTTTTATTTCACTGAACCATTCATCACAAAAACTTAAAAGATATTTATGATAAATAAAATAAATAAATAAAAGATAAAAATGATATGAAAAGAATTAAAAACTAAACATAAACAACTGGAACATAGTCGAGGTTTATTTTAAAACTTGTTACGCTATTTAAAATTTTGAATATTTGTTATATTAAAATTAATGAAAAAAGAAAAAATCTCATTTCACATTAGTCACAGCCGTAGTGCAGTAGTAGTACAGAGATTCAGAAAACACCAAGGTCAAACTGTAAAAAAAACTCTGGAACTTTACGTGCCATGAGCGATGAAATATTTCATCTTAATGAAACAAAATTGATTTATATTAAAGTAAATAAAATGATATCACAACAGATAAATATTAAATAAAAGCTAAAAATCAAAAAGTGTGTTTTGAAGCTGCACTATCATTCTTAAAGTAAAAGAAATATTTATATTATTAATATCAATTAAAATCAACATTGCTTATTGACCTTGCAAGTACGTGCCAGGATAACAAACAAATACTTGAGACTAGAAACGGGAGCAATGCAATCTTATTTGGGACTTCCCATTATGCCTTGGATGCCAGCTTTAGTCACGTCCGTCTTTAGTTAGTAGCCTTTTCTTACTTTAACTTAGAACAGATAAAATATACAGTGAATCAATTTCAATACGACAATTTGCAGCAAGAATCGGTATTATTTTAACAGAACATACACTAATATATAGATATTATTACATAAATGTAGTGTTGGAGAATTAGTTTACTTCTAATGATCGCAATTTTGTATACATGCTGTTTTTATTTTTTATTTTGTAAAACTCATGCTGATCAAGATATTAATTTTCTCAATTGCAAGAACAATATATCTGTACATATATGTCAAAAAGATTGAGTTCAGTTGACATATCAGCGATCTTTGTTTTGCTCAACGTACAGAGTTTGTTTTAAAGGGGTATAGAAAATAGAAACAAGATATGAAATTCTTTATAACTTCACATTACTTATTATTTTGTTAATTATCCATAATTGTAGATAGCTACGATTATGAATAATGTACAAAATAATGCGTATACCTAAAAAAATATATTCTATCTCACGATACATCAAAAAGAATTGTGAAAACTTTTCATTACTCGCATTCGAACACTCGATAAAGAAAATACCTACCAAACCTTATAATTTTGATCTTTCCCTTAGTAAATTCAATATATTATATATAAAACTCAAGAAGTAAGTTTTACAATCGCAAGCTTAAGTTTGTAGGTCGCCGTCTCCCCTGTAATTTGCTTCAAGTAATTATAACGATCAAGTAACTTAGAACAAGTTGTTTGAACAGAGGAACATAGCATTTGGTTTTGTAGACTAAACTTCTAACGGGGTCATATTATAATTTGATAACTGAATTTAGAGAGAGATAGCTGACAAAGTAATAATATAAATTCATAGCTCAAAATTTTATAGTTCGTTGGCAAAAATATTATTCAGTTCCTAGCTGTAAAAAGAGCTTGAGGCGTCTCCGTGACGTGGGTTTATTTTTCAAGAGAGCTAAATGTCTATCCTTCTCAAGACTTAATTTATGTCCTTTTTATATCGCAAACGTGGAGAATCTCAAAGTAAAGGTTACAGTGTTAGTAAAAAATATGCATTTTAAACAATAAGTATTTTACTGAAGTTAATCACTACAAACTCTATTGTATCTGTATTACTTATATAAAAGCACGAAAGTACATATTTTTGTGCCAACTATAGGGTAGATTAAAGTTGTGTGATCTTTTTATTATTATTCCTTTAACTATTATAATAACATTGATACAGCGATTATACTTATTTTAACATGTTCATAAAACTAATTATGAGAATCCTGTTTTGGGAAGACTTTATCTCTTTATTATTGGTGTTGGTACCTTTTGACCAAAATGGCTAGATATTTTTGTTGATAAAATATCAACAAAATCTTTTATTGAGATGATTTTCAATTATAAACAAAATTTACCCAATTCAATTGAAATATTTTTTCTTTCACAAAGTTAAAAAGTTTCGGGTTTCAAATATCTTTTACGATCAGTGCTTTTAAAGGAAGACTAACAAAGAATAGGTGAAAAACTCTGAATTTAAAGAGGCATAATCTGAGCCAGAGAACTTTTTTACAATAATAATTTTGGGGATATAAAACGAGAAAGGTAAGGATGACAAACTGTCGCTATTAACACAACTAAATAAGTTACACTGAATGAATATGAAGTAACACTCCTTCTTATTTAAGAATGTCGCACGAATTACTTTTTTTTACAACAATTTGATCATACAATGTCAAGAAAGTCTATAAATGATCCTGACAAGCTCTGTTACATTTGTGGCGACAATACATTTGAAACTCAGTAAAGAAATTTGACACCATTAGTAACTAAACTATATAAAGAGTATTTTCACTTTGCCATCAGACAACAAGACTAAGCGGGGGTTCCATACATCTGTTGTATCATATATGTGGATCTACTTACTGGATGGATGAGAAGATCTCGATCAATGCCTTTTGCAATTTGCAAGATTTGGATGGAACCAATGAACCACTCATCCGATTGTCATTTTTGTCTCACTAACATAAAATGTATTACAATTAAAACAAAAGGTATAATGAAGTACCTCACCTGCTATCAGCTAAGAGAGCGATTCCTCATGGTAAATATCTTCCTTATCCTCATCTAAGAAGCCACATCTCATAAGGAAATCTCAATTATTTATGATTTAAATTTGTCCAAATAATAGGCAGAACTTTTAGGCTCAAAGGGTTTTTTTTGTATGGCGCCTTGACTGTCTTTGGTATAGAATATAAACCAGAAGAATAGCGTTTACTTTATTGTTGGCTAAAAAGTAAGTTTCAAGACTGTTCTTATAATTATCGGCAATAAACTTTCCTCTATACTATCAGGTAAAGCTTCTAACATGCTAGAATCTTATGAAACTATTAAATTTATCTTTAAAAAAATCAGTATCATGAACACAAATGGTTAATTTGTGGAAATTTGAAAGTAATGGCCGTAATTTTAGGATTACAACTAGGGTACACAAAATACTTGTTAATTATTTGTGAGTTGGGCAGCAGAGACCGAAACAAAAATTTAATTAAGCCATACTAGCCCAAAAGGCAATCTCTTACTCCAGAACAACAAAAAAACTAAAATCCCTCCATTGATGCACTCTGGAAATATATTTTTACCACCATTACACAAATAGCTTGGGCTCATGAAGAACTTTGTGAAAGCTACGGACAGGAGTGGTGACTGCTTTTTATATTTGAAACAAAAATTAGAATTTGAAACAAAAACAAAAATCCTAAGCTTAAAAATTAAAGAGGACATACATATTTGTTGGCCCTCAAATCAGGCAATTGATGAAAAATAATATTTTTTAAGAAATGCTTATTAATTCAGAAAAATTAGCTTTGTAATCGTTCATGTTATCGCGGAGCTTTTATCTACTTATAAGGCTTGGGCTATAATATGTCGTTAAAAATATAATTTCTTCATTCACATTTAGAATTCTTACCTGTAAATCTGCTTCATGTCAGCGATGAACATGGTGTAAGATTTCATCAAGAGATTTCTACCATACAATAACGATATCAGAGAGAGTGGAGCCCTCGTATGTTAGCAGATTACTGTTGGACATTAAAACGCAACATAACTGAAGCAATATACAGACGAAAATCAGAAAAGTAATTTCTTCATTTTCTTTAACGAATCTAAAAACTGCTTTTTGTTGAAAAAAAAAATAAATATTCATTCTAATATGTTGTAAAATAGTATTACAATAAAACTTTTGGTATTTAAAGCATGTTAATTTTGTTTCTAGTATATATATGCTTGTCCTAAACATAACCAGATAAAAGATTTCATGTTACAGGAAAAAGTTGTTTTTCTGTTGACCAATGATAATAAGTTATTCATTATAAGCATCATATTCATTCGGTTTTCATTACTTTCAATAATTTAACCTTTTTTCTAAAAATTATTACTATGTACAATGAAATAAGACAATTAAAAAAAATATTTAACGTTATTTTAAAATTAGTTTGATGTTACTGTGTTTATGTCAATTTTTCTGAAATTTTGACATGGTACGTCAATAAAATACACTTTGAATATCTTTAATTAAAAAACTTTCTTGTGGCTGCTTTTAAAGTCTGTTGTTTATTTCTCAAATTTATATCAAGTTATTCTGAATATCATTATTGCTGACCATCCATATTTAATCGCTAAATAACATTCGCTTATCATGCAAAAAATGCTTTAAATTGAATGAGGTGAATTAAGCGTCAAGACATTTATCAATGAGTAATCTGTTGAATTTCAAAAGCCTCGTAAATCTTCTTTTTCTTTATTCGAGTCTTAATGAAAACCAAAGTATGTGTTAAAAGTTAATGTCATAAAAAGAAAATGGGTACACAGATAACTCAGACAAGACTTTATAAAAAATACTAAGTTGTACCCATGAGTTAACTTTTACATCAAAGTTAAAAAAATTCTATGAAATTAATTCAATATTTTCTTTGCATAGTTGCAAAATTGAAACTAAAATCAAATTTCTTTCCATATTAAAATAGTTACAAGAAAAGACTAATTTTATATGACAACCGCTACGAAAGAAATGGAGATAATTAAATGCGGAAGAAATTCATACTTTAACTATAAAACTGAAAATTGTAACTCCATACATCGTTAATGCTTTCAAGTTTTCAAGAAACTTTAACTCGACTCCATTCTATTCTATGGTAGCCGTGTGAAAACGGAGAGCAAAAAATCTGTAAAAGTCCGCTTCAAACTTAAAAGTTAAATATTGCAAGTTTGCTTGAATGCTTTATTTTATCGGATATTACATTACTTTACAAATTTCTACATTTTATATACTATATTTGAATATACTAACAACGCACTTCGTATACTTGGATAATGAAAGCACCAAAAAACTGTATTGAAATTTTAATATCTTGTTTAAATTAAAGTTTAAAGTAGATATTAGTACATTACGTAATATAAGTTATTTAAGTTAAAATACACAACTACATGCTCAGTGAAATTTGTATCACACATGGCTTCACTTCTGCCTGCCCCCAACTAACAAAAGTATGCAGTGTAGCGTATGCAATCCTACTAAGCAATGGGTAACAATTGGCCGCAGCTGTGAAGATTCATCACACTCCATCACAGAGATAAATGAAAGAAAGCTCCTTTTATTTTCTCTTTAAACAGTCACATTTGAATCGTTCAAACGAAAACGCAAAGGAATTTAAATCTAGAAGTGTTCATAAAAAGATTTTTCATGTTACTTAAATGTTCTTGAAATTGCATGGTTGAAATATGTTTTAGGGAAATTGGATTTTATTGTAATTTCAACTTTAGCAAAGTAAGAAGAAATTGTTATATTGAAATTTCATGTCACCTCAAACCATGATTATTATGTTTCAAATGCATGGACGGCAAAATAGTTTTTGTTATATAGTAAATAAATGATACTCGCAGGAGTTAAAAGTGTTATATTTTTTGTTAAAGATTGTCTCTTTAATTAAGGTTATTTATGTCTTTTGGGATAATAATTTAAAATTACAATTGTAATTTATTGTTATATGACGTGATTTATTATAATAACATTCGTATAAATTTTAATTTCTATATCTCACCTCCTAAATGATATTATCCTAAATGATGGTATCCTTATTTTACCAAAAGAATAAAAATTATTGTAAAATAAAAACGCCTGTGGAACACAAATAGCATATTAACGACAAATCTGTTTTAATATTTTAATAAAAGAATATATAGATCAAATGTATGCTTCCTTTTTATTTGGCTTGTTTTCATCTTACTGTAGCACGGATATTTATTAAATTTAACGAGGTATGTGAATGTAAAGAATGAGGTCAATTATTATTTTTAACAATATGTGATGTGTTCCTCCAATAAAGTTTTAGTAAAGGAAACATTTGTTTGAAATACATTTGAATCAAAATAATGTTTGCAATGTAGAGCACCATACGAAAAGATAGTCATAACACCTCGCTATCTCGGATGCAAACAGCAGACTTCAAACTCGCGCGATTACTCCGCCGACATATTTCAAACAGAGGTACATTTTCATTGTTACAATCCGGTACATTTAATTGAAAGTATTATTTATATTATATTAGTATAATCTATTTATATCATGCTAGTCAATAAATCATTTCATACATATTCGTGTCCTTTCTATAAGGTTTATAATAGAGACAACTTGTATGATGTTTGAGTAGAACATGTTTGCACGGAGAGAATAAAGTTATTTAAAACCTTTTTAAAGGACTAACATTCAACAATATCACTGGAGAACAACTGTCGAATGATTCATAAGTATTGCCACAATTATATAAAGTAATAACTATGTAAATTCTTTGAAATTCGTATTTAAATGGAAATAGTTTCTTATTTAACAACCCAGACGGGTGCATTAAAACATTACGAATCGAAAACTTGGTCTAACTTTAGTTCTGACGAAAATTATAATCGTTATTTGTACACCACAAATTCTTATTATTATCATTTCTATTTTGAGCGGCATATAGATAACATTTGATAAGCATTATGCTAAACATAAAATGTACCTAAATTGCCTATCAGATAATGCAAACATTTATAGTTTGTTTGAATACCAATTGTATTCATTTTGTAATGTTAAATTGAATTAGGTTTTCAATTTACTTGCGACATGTTATGATATTTTAATTATGTAAAATATTTATCACATTATTAAATATTTTGAAGTGTCACATATTAATTAAAAAGAATTTTCTGTTAACGTCACATATTCACGTCAAAGTAAATTACACTCAAATAAAGTCATATATTGTTTCAATTAATCCGTTGTATGCAAAAAAAACTCCATAGTCGATAAAATAAATCAGATCACCGAGAAGTGACCGGCCTCAGTGATATGAGTATTGATAATGGTTGCACGACTGATATAAAACACGAGATAAGTCTTTGAGATGTACAAAAAAATACTATTTAAGGTCTACCTTATAATTTTACTGCGGCTTATGAATTGTGAGACCGATATAAAATATACACGATTACATCAAAATGTGCTAAAACAATATTGCATATATCCATTTGTATTTTGGAAGAAATAACAATATTCTTTGAAAAAAATCATGATAGAACTGTTGTGTCCGGTAAAGTTTATTTCTAACGGTTAAAGTTATTATAGAAAATACTTCTTAAATTACTCTTTCCAGCACTTTGATTTCTGTGTAGAGATTCATAGCAATTGGACGCAGACGTGTTCTGTTCAATCAATTAATTAGTGAATACATCGATATATTACTAGAATTATTAGCACAAAAACAGAAATTAAATTAAAAGTCCCGCTGATTGCAAGGGACAATTTTTTAATTATTTCACAACTACAGCGCTATATTTACAAAAAATAAATACAACCACACTTATTCAATTGATAATATCACTTCTATAGATTAGAAGAATATTTTGTGATTCTTGAAGAGATAAATGCTTGGTTGGTGCTATAAAACCGATTGCTAAAGCATGACTGTCACCAAATTAAAATATAGTTCCCTAAAAATTTATATTCTATCAATTATTTTCAAAATAATTACAAACTTCATTTCTCAATTTGTCACACAAAACTTACAAGCAATAAATTGTTTGTTTCATTTTGATACAAAATAAATTGAATGTAGTGTTCTGTATTTTCCTATGAATACATAACTCACTTTTGTGATTCATTTCACTTGGTACGTGAAAATTGTGTACAGAATAGCTTTTTATGTAAAAGAATACACAATCGTTATGTTGAACTTTATTTTATTCCAATTATTTCATGTTAAATATTGAAACAAACCTTTTTATAATGAATATTATTCATTGATTAGTAATTATTCATTTAATAATGCGGTACCAGGTATTTTTTAAGATTTCAAGCTGTTAATGTATAGCTTTGATGTCATGTTGTAACGGTTTTAGTGAGCAGCATAGAAGCAGATGTCTTCATTAACAGTGGAATAATAAAATATTTCAACAATATTAACGGTTTTTTAAAATCAGTTTGGGGTAAATACGAAGCAATGGTATCTTATCAACGAATTAAAGAAATTTTTTAAAAAAGTAATTCTGTTTCTTCGAAAAAGACAAAGTGAAACAACAATGAAATTAATGAGGACAAACTTCAATTATCATCTCTCCTTCCGCTATAGTTAAGATTCGTCATCGGGTCGCTGCGTGAGACAATAATTAAAATATTTGTTAAATAATCCCACAAACACAAAATATTAATTTTTTACACAACAATTGTCCTTTCGCGATACATGAATACGATACATGAATAATGTTCCTTTTTTCTGAATATTATGCTGTTTAGCATCAATAATTATTAAATACTTATATTATTGTTTTAATTAGGCTTTAAAACTGAATTTCCATTTCTAATAACTTATGTTAGCTATAGGGTTCACTCCAAACGGTTCGCCACTCACTAATCAAATCAAATCGCGACATCGTAAGAGTGTTATTATTTTGCTTGGTATAACTTTTAAAACATTATTGCAATCTATATTAACTTTATGACTGATGAATGACTTTATTCTGTTTTCAAGTCAAGTTAATAATTTTTCTCGAATTCAATAATTTTTATTACAGTCACAATAGATCTAAAGGTAATATAAATAACAGTAGAAATGCACGAATAAGATTAAAATACCAAGTCATAGTTGAACGGTTTTTAAGATTTTTAAGCATTTGAAACTATTTAATCCAATGTTATTTAATTGTACCGCTCCATAACTGTTATGTTGTTGTTTGAACAACATAACAGTTGAAGAACTTGTTCATGTAGTAGGTTTCTGTCCGGAAGGACAACAGAATACTGCATACCTATTAAAAATATTTTTTTACTTATAATTTGCATTTTTCTCATATTAAATTTTAATCGGTTAAAAATATGAGAAAAAGATAGTTTGGGATAATTTACTGAATGTGATATGATAGGTGATATTCCACATATTTAATTGAATATAAATATTGTAATATTTTTAATAACATATTATTTTTTTTTTTTGTGATAAAAGAAGTATATTTTATAATGTCATAGCATACATTATCAATGCTTGACAAATATTATCCTTAAACAATGGAATCAGACGGTCTCTAAAATTATAATATTCACATTGAGTCGAGCGTGAAGTATCTTTCGATTTGTTCCGGTGGCCTGTGTCAGATTTAAATTCAAGATTATATCATTAAAATAAAACAAGTTCAAAGGAATAGTGATGATATAAATTATGACCAGTCCTGGATTCAGCTCCGAACAAAAAGATGTATTTAATACTATGATTTAAAACCTTCTTAGAAAATAAAGGCTATTAAAAAGTACGAAATAACAAGAAGTGTTATTTTGAAAGACAAAATATGTACAAAGCTTCATAAGTTTTTTTTTATTCGGTTTAGACATCCTCAAAATAAAATAATCTAAAGTCATGACATAAAAATAAATCTACTTTTCTTCCAATCAATAAACTTTATAATATTCGGATATTTTTATATTATTTACTATCAGGTTTTTCTATTTATTTGTTGCTTAAAAATTTTACGTAATGAATAGTCATATTATTTTTTAAATTACCTGAATACATTCCAAACGAAAAGACGTCAATGCTTCATCATTCATGCAAACGTATACCTAACGCGTCGCCACTTACAAAAAAAACTCGCTCCGAATACGAACACGACGATTTCGAAACGAAACTTTTAATAACAGTTCCAGTTTGTTGATACGACACTACAACAGAAACGATACGTGTTGACCTTTAACGCCATACTTGATAACATAACATCAGTCGACAGTCAGTCTATCGCTATAACTAGCTGAATAAGGACGTGTTAAAATGTCAGAACAAGAAGTAACTAGTAGTTTATGGGACGAATTTACTAGTCCTGTCAATTTAATATTAGTGTTTTTTATTTTATATCTTTTATATAAAATTGTAAAATCTCATTTCGAAACTATTGAACCGGCTGCGCCTGCGCCGCCGCCAATGCCGAAACTTCACAAGGACATGACAGTGGCTGAATTAAGAAAATATGATGGCAGTGATCCGGAAGGAAGGGTCTTGATTGCTGTGAATAATATTATTTTTGATGTGACGAGAGGAAAAAGGTTTTATGGACCAGGTAAGAAAATATTTATTTACCAATAATGTGATTCCGTAATTTCTAGAAGCAACACTTTTAGGTATATGTATATGTTATATTCAAGACATATTTAAAGTAGCACACAATGTTATACACACATAAAAACATAAAAAACAGTATCAGAGGTATTATTCTTTGGTTGAATTAATTACAACAATAACTATAAACATTTATTCCTACTTTTTACAGCAATTGAATTATAAAGCGATGCTAACAACAAGGCTGCAATTAATACATATGTATTTTTGAAAAAATATGCATGGATATGTTTTTCTATTTTGTTTTATATTTCTATATGATGGGTACATTTACATAACACACAAATACCTATACCAAAAATATTCTAAGTAACATTGTTTTTATTAAATGAACATAAGGTTTCAATTGTTCATAAAAAAATATACTTTTATATTTAAATACAATTATGTACCTTACTTAATATTATTGATAAAAAGGTTCATTACTTTGCAACTAATTTAGATTGAACTCATATAAACTGGTTTTTATTATGAAATTAACTGTTTTCCACAAAATAAATTTAATATAGAGAGGGCTTAAAAGTTTCTATTAAAGTACTAAGGTGATTGTCATCATAGCTATCAATAAAATTCGTATCTATTTAAGTGTTACAAGTGTTTGGGTTTTTGAAAGAGGATGTTATTGTACGTAAACAGCAAATGTTGCTCTTGTCTGTATATTTGTTTGTAAGTATATGTCTGCTACTGAGTGACATGATGAACATGAAACACGAGGAGAATTTGATTAAATTATAAAAATATTTGGAATCAAAAATAAAATGGAAACTTCGCGTAATAAAATCGAAGCTGAACCGTCACTTTTACTTTATTTAAAAAATATGAATAAGAAATATAGAAATATCTTTTCATCTAAAGTATATTTGTTGCTCACTGAAGTTTTCTATGTACTCTATAGACATTTCATAATATTTCATACTCATACATCTTTATATCAGAAATCGATAATATAACACCAAATTATGAGTTAAAGTTTATATAGTTTATTTGAATGACTGGTTAAATTATATAAAAATGTCCCTTCATATACTCCACATGCTGATTGCAAAAACAGGAGTACATTTAATAAAATAATTCTCGTATAACTTGGTTTAACGACTAAGATTAGATTTTATGTTCATGCAATACGCACACCTTCGTTTGGGTGACTGATAACTATTTGTCCTTAACTTTGCACACTCTACAATACTTTTTCATTTTACATTCTGACTAATAGTAAGTTATACTAATGATCCTTATTGATAAAAGCCTATTTAATGTTCAATTATACTTTTCAAACAAAAATTACTAGATCTTCTTTGTACGAGCAACACAGATTTATAAATTTATTGTATTTGATTTCTATCACTTTTTATGACACTCTTAATAGTAATTTAACTTGCCTTTACAGTAATTAGCACTGGGTAATATTATTCATTGTTTAATCTTATCGCTATTGTCGTGTTTTAATTTATTTTGATGTACTTATGTTTTATAGTTTTATCAAAGAAGTAATAATCATTTCTTCTAATTAAATTTCTTTTAGAAGGAAATAACACAAATTATAATAAGCTGATCACGATAATGGTGATAACAAGATTATCAAAACTGTATGACGGTGCAGGTATTAATAACTGGTATTATTGGCCTTGAATGGTCTACACATATATTTTTTATTCGCGTATTAGTAATGTAAATTATTATTATTTTTTTACTTTAAATACCAACATAATAAACAAAAACCGTTAGGTCGAGATTATAACTACCTGAAATTTACTGGTGGTAAAGATGCTTCATATAAAAATACAACAATAATTGAAATTCCTAAACTTTGAATGCATTTACAATTATTTCTTAATTGAATAACAGTAATCGTTGGATTACTATAGTACAATCATTATACAATACAGTTTGTTTTAAAGAATAAAAAACATAAACAAAAATATTACCATATGCAATAAATTTATTCGAAAAAGGGCACATTTTAAAACTAACCTCAAGACTTTCCTAAATGTCAATAAATTGTAAAGAGTTTATACAATTCTAGAAACGCAAATTATTTTTGTTTTAATGAATTGTTTCATTTCCGGTAATTATAATCCTGATTGAATTATTCTTCGCATTCATTTAAAACAAACATCAATGTTTTGTTCTGATTCGTATATGCTTTTAGTATAAACTTCGACCATCAAAAAAAAAACTTTATTTGATAAAAAAAACACATTTTCATTTGTTTATAGGTCATTGTTTGCATAAATTCATGCATTAAAATATGTTGGAAGAGAATGTTTTAAAAAATTGTATATGG
Organism: Danaus eresimus; assembly: GCA_018231745.1. Classification (NCBI taxonomy): domain Eukaryota; kingdom Metazoa; phylum Arthropoda; class Insecta; order Lepidoptera; family Nymphalidae; genus Danaus; species Danaus eresimus. The sequence goes on from DVQP01001535.1 coordinate 13,373, forward strand.
ATTTCTTATTGAAAACGGATAATGAACGTTGTCTGAGAGTTCACAAATATTGTTTTATAATTATAAATTTTCTTATTTGGAAAAACAACAAAACATTAAAAAAATATAAGCTGTCACTAAATAAAGACAGATTTCTGTCCGTATTTTATAAACATACAATTACATTGACTGCTATAAATTGAAATCACCTTGGAACTCGTTTTCTTACGCAATTGAACTTAGCCTTGAGTCTTGCTTTAGTTAATTATATTTTTATTAATAAAAATTATGTTTCAACTTGGTTATATTATTTTAATGAATATTTTATTTTAAAGACAAATTATTTGGATCAATGTAAATCACATATCATTATTATAACATTTTGATAATCTTGAGTATGTCCCTACTGAATATATCTGTTGTTAACTTTTATAGCAGTATATATACAAGTGTGTAAATTGCCTAACTTAACTTAATTCTACATCGAGTCAAACCACAATTGAGCTGACCTAATCGTGATTTCGAATTCATTATACAGTTGTGGTAACCAATCGCATACATGCTTATTAGACAAGTTACAAGCGAGGACTAGACACAAACTATTATTTGAAGACAAAAGAATATAATAGCATCATTTAAAAGTCGTTAACAAATCTTGACTATATTAGTGTTAATGCGTTTTTACTAATTAAGCCGATAAATAATGATGTTATCATCTTAAGAAACTAACCAAATAATAGTAGTCTTAAATTTTATTCAATATATTACAGGGTATAAAATTATCATTTCAGGTGGTCCATATTCTGCGTTTGCGGGTAGAGATGCGACGCGAGGTCTAGCAACCCAACAGGTAGCAGGGTCAGAGGTTGAATACGATGACGTCAGTGACCTCAGTCCTGACGAGCTTGCAGCAGCAAAAGAGTGGGAGGAACAGTTCAAAGGTACAACATATTTCAAAATTACCTGTTTTAGTAATGTAAAAAAATACTCACACAATACCACAGTCACATAAAATTAAAATGAAAAATTGCTTGTAATTGCTTAAACTGCAACTTTAATACAAACCGTATAAATTTATAAGACAAGATATATACTATGCGCACATAATAAGTAGTTTAGGTCACGGTCAAACAGTTTTGAATATTTAAAATAGCAGTGATAGTTTTATTTGCTTGTTTTTAATACATGAGTATATTTTATTAACCAAAATATAACTTTCTTTTATCTCTATTAATATATAATTAAGATATATAATATGATTCTAATGTTTTTGAAAATTTTCGTTTATGATTTAACTTTTGTAAGAATTTTATGAAATTACTCTCATGCTTTGTTTGGTGTACGTTTTCCTAAAAGCATTGTAAATAAAGCTGTGAATGCTTCCTTTCAGACAGCCCTAAACAATAGATGGTTGATTGATTAAGTCGTGATCAACATTATAAGAGAATTCTCTGAATCGAATTTTAGAGAAAAGTTTTAATTTTCCTTCGATCAATTCTGTTAGAACTCACTGAATATTTATTTAAGCTAAGAATAAATTAAAATACATTAAAGAATATTACCATTGCATAAATCTCGTTTCATGTTAGACACAGTGTAATAATTTCTACATTAACAAATGTAGTTTGTTATATCATCGCATTATTCTTAAAAAGAGCCGTTTTGAGAAAATTATATTAAAACTTATTTGATGAACAGATTCAATTAAAAACTATAATAAATTTTGTAAATGAAACTAAAAAATTTTTCGGATTACTACGCGATTTTTTATTAATTTAAAA
>DVQP01001536.1:0-15127 GCA_018231745.1 Danaus eresimus
ACTTAATATTTTTCTAAATATTCTATTTTTCATTTCAGTTCAGAAGCAAGAAAATTATATAATTAGCAATTATTTCGTTATCCAAGTCCCTTTTAAATGATCAAATTTATTATAAGTTCTGAAATTAATTTACTATTTGTTATATTGTCCGATTAAATAAACTTATTCAACATTTACTATAAGGGATGGTACGAGGGCACTTTACCTGTGATCCTTAGGATACAGAAGACTTAACAACTTGGTATTCAAATGTTCCATGCCAGTGTGTGCGTCATCTTCCCCCTTAAGAGCTGGTTCTTCATGAGTGTGAGGCAACTGAGTGTATGCTGTCTCTTTCTCCAAAACTTCCAATGCTAGGGCTGTGATAATAAATTTTGTGTTAAAAAACTACAGATAATCTTACAATATATTTATATGCTCTTATTAGTGATTTTATTGTTATTTTTTATCATGAATATTAAATTAATTTAAGTAAATGTATGCTTTATTTTAAACTTGAATTTATATTTTTAATTTTCACTAAGTCCCATGTTTCGACACTTCAGACTATTTGTTAATTTATAACTGCTTTTTAACCCGCATTTATTACATCCTCTTTGGATGCTAACTTAAGTCCAAATGGACAAAGTCGCCAACAAAATCTAGTCTCCTTTATTATTTCAAACGAATCTAACTCACACTCCATATATTCGTCCCTGTCCCTGATGGCTTCTCCAACTCGCGTCTGTAGCTCCAAGTCCTCTCTCATGACGAGATTGTAAGCGGCAGAGCAGCCAGGGGGGTCCGAGCGGCAGTTGGAGAAAATACTCTGCAGCAACAGGGACACCGCTGGTGGCAGGTTGTCCATATGACGAGGAGTTATGCCTGGAGGAAGATTTAAACATATCAAAGTAAAAGTGAAACACTATAATTGTGTTACATAAGAGTGAGACAGCATGCTACTGACGTACTTAGGAGCGGCACCGCATGTTTTTATGATAGAATATAGCGAGTCGGCATGCACTTTGGCTTGTTTTAGTGCATTAGAAAAAGATAGCTTATATTCGTCACCAATTAGAGCGAGACAACATCACTTACCTCTATCTACAGCAAGAAGCACAGCCTGCGAGTGTGGGCGGGGTGCGGGGGTGCGTGCTCGTGGCGTACTTGATGCACTGACTGTATCGCGAGACCCCACGGTACGGATAACGCCGGACGCCAGACCAGATGTTGATATTATCTGTTTAGAGAAATGATTTTTATATCTCGTGAATTATGTCAATGACGTCTTTCCATCAAACTCTTTTTACATAGTATATTAAACAGTACCATGAAACACTCTATTCAACGTCATCATAGGCTTCACTCTACTTTTAGCGTTCGTGGCTCCGAAATTAATTCTTATGGAGCTTTTAAGCCTTTACGCTTTTAATTACAAAAAGTTTAGTTTAGTTACAAGTTAAGATCATCGGTAATATTGTTTTACATTTGTAACAATTCCCATCTCATTAATATCAAATGGATTTCGATAGAGCACTTTCAATGTGAGATTTCTAATCAATAGTAGTAAATGTTCCGAATTTGTTGATACAACAATTTCTAAAATGTTTTTTCGAGCTGCTCTTATCATTATGTTTACTATGAATACAATTTTTATAATATTCGTTATATTTAAATGCAACTAAGTTTTCCGGCCACTATGCTTTTTTTTTATTGTATAACTTATCCGAAGTTTCGGTAGCTTTACAGCAACCGGTATCACGAGCGGACGGGATGACATTTCATACGCGCAGTATACAAAACCTAGTTCCATTTAAATCAGTGCTCGCGGACATCTTAAGTATTATTATTATTATTGTATTTTGAAATACATTATCAGAATGTTTTTACTACCTCTATAACATCTCGTGACATGTTGTTAACATCCGACATATACGGGTAGTAGCCAACGTCTAAATCCTTCAGCATTGAGTTTATATAGCCGAAAATATTCGGCGGCTCGATAGTGAAATAGTTGAGCTGGGTTAGCTTCTTCAAAACCGCTTCGGTTATTTGAGATTCGTTATCATCGTATTCGTAATTGTAATCCATTGGAAAATCTAGCCAGTAGTGATTGACATATCTATCCAGACACAGGTCCTTCGCTATTTGGTACAAAAACGCGCTTAAGGGCTTCAAATCACTGGATAGAAGAGTGTTTAGCTTTATATCTTCATACACTAAATGGAAGGCGTAGAACACTTGCAAGGTGTAAGGAAACAATAGGCCGTTTGTGTTAAATTGGCTCGTTTTCTCACATTCGAAGGGCTCTTTCCTTTTGGTCCTAGCCTGCCTCGTCTCAGCTTGCAATTTGTTCAGGTTCAACATATTCGCTAGGGAGTTTCCTATGGTTTTGTGCATTTTTGAGTTTAACATGTATTCCCAGTCGTCTTGTGAACCGTCGCTGGAGGTTCTCTGCTTCTTCGTGACGACTTCGACCTGTTCCTCCTCGCTGTATTTGCTTTGAGTGAGTTTTTCCACGTCGTATCCGATTAATGACAGCATTAGATTCGAAAACATCACCCACTCCTGTTCAGGCGTCAAGTCCTGTGTTCCTGGAGCGTTGCGGACTCCGTACCACTTAATGATAACCTGTAACAATTATTATGTAGAATTTAATTAAACTTTTCAAGATGAGAAAAATCGACTGTAGCTTATTTAAAATGCAAGTCATAACTAGTACATTTTTTGTTGGCATGAGCCTTTTTTTTAACACAATTTTACAAAGCCAAATGCTACGTTTCAAACATCAATTCTTATGTAATATATGTGTGCTTGGGTGTTTGTGCATGTATAGGACCTGCATAGTGATATCCTCTGGTAGTGCAGCAGTAAGTGCAGAGCAGCAGGCGGCGACCCTCGGCGAGCTGGCTGGCTGTGGAAGAGCGATGCGATACAACTGACCAGCCTCCGAGCGGACAGACATACGAGCTCCCACAGCATCGCAGAGACTTCGGACACCTGGACATATATAAAAGACGTGTAATCACATTTTGAGATTCAAAGCAATGTTGAGCTAGTACTTGAAGTAAAATTCAAATGGAAAATAAAATATATAAAATTAAATATATAAAGCGAGTAGGATTTGATCCAGTGCTTATATGATGATATATTTAACCGTAATATCTTGAAGGAGGTGCCTTATATAAAATATGGATGAACGTGTTGATGAATTTTTAATTACATATTTGTTATTTGAACTTTTGTTCTTTTCGATACACTAGCTATAATATATGCGAAGATATGACTTGGTTATTTATTCATCATCATCATCAGCTTAGATGATCGCCCACTGATGGACATAGACCTCCACTGACCTGTGCCGCGATATCAGGTCTTATGCTTTATACGGTGACACAACGACAGATTAGGGAGTCTTTTATAACTAACAACCCAGTCGGTTATTTGATAGTTTTTAGTTGCTGTAGAGATATACTTAACGGCGGTTAAACATCTTAATAGAAGTCAAGAATCTGTGATAACTTAAATTAGATTGATCAGACCATTAAAACCTTAGAACATTCATTTATATTAACACAGACAAGTTCTTTGCTTGTTTCAAAATCTAAACTGTTCCAAATACAGTGAAGACCCGGATAATCAACAACAGGTATAAGTGCTACAAAAAACATAATATCTTACTATATGTTAATAGGAATATACTACCGTATATAAACTATAATATTTACCACAACAATGAGGATTTGGTTTAACTGATTAAGTAAATTTGATTATATAAAATTACCTTATATTGGTCCATTATTATATTAATAGGAATCTCGTTCACACATGTGACACACACTGTATTAGAAAATAATTTATACTTTGGGTCAGAATTTGTTGTTAGCTACAATAGATTCTACTGCAACTACCAAAGTGTATTAAGTGTGAGAACAATTGGAATTACTCACCTATATCCCGCTCACACCTGGATGTGCTGGAGTGAGGCACCGGCGATAGCAGGTGAAGCGCTGAGTCATCGAAGGAAGGAGGCTCACGAGAAGGAAGCAGGCTACTGCGACGAGGAAACGGAGACGGAAGTGAAGCGCGACCCACGTGGGTGCGCTTGGTGTATGGGGAGTCGATCAGGCGGGCGAGGATACCGCCCACGTGCACCTGGAAATAATGAGGTCTAAGACTTTCGCGAGTATTCACGGCACGTGGGCGTACGTGACCGTGATCACGGGCAGACGAGATGTTATCCTCGGTATAGTTATGGTTCCGTGGTGCAGAATTTCCTATTTTAGAGAAACTTCCCAATTTTTTTCAAAGGCGAATAAATAGACAGTGAGTACAGAAAGACATGCGTTTTCTTTTTGTTTATCTTTATACAGATGACAAATGAGAGTTAACTGTTTAAGGATAAATATAATTTAAAATATTAATTATTTATTCAACTAAAACATCTAAGTCTAATTTCGCTCTTCATAAACACAAAGTAATCTGAACCCAAATAGATCTTATTTAAATATTTGAAAAGAGAATTTTCGTAATTTCGTAAGAATTTGATTAAAATGGACTATGACCATGATAATGACATAAAACTTCAGCTTTACAGCAGAATTTGTTTAGCTGAATTATTCCTTTTTTCACACTAACAATACAAAAGCAATGTATTTTGCATTAATTGTCCTCAATAGTACGAATTAAAATTTAAACTGTATATGATAATATGATAATAATAGTTAAAATAAGCTTTGCTAGACATCCTTATATTGAAGTGATGGTAACTATATGCATGAGCGTCGCTTTGAAACGATTGCAAACAACACGCATAGATTAAATAACAAATAAAATAACCAACCTTCCCAACGAAATTATTTCCCGACTGCAGTATAATGTTGCCAGTTTCATCAATCAAAGCGATCATTTTCAAATGATCCAACACCACTGCATCTTTGGCCAAGACAGACGATATAGAACCAACTATTATATTTGTTTTAAACGCTTGTCCGTGTGAACGTGATTTTTTCAGTCTAACAATTTGGAGTCTCGTCACTCCGCTCATTTTGACCATAAAACATAAATAGTCGTGTCCGACCAAATCCGTATGGAGAAAGGCCTTTATGTCGTTTGGTGACTCGACCGGATCACGCTTTATAACTTGGCTGTCCGTCCAGATGTGATCCAAACATATATCCGGGTATAATGGCAGCGAGGGCAGAGTCTGGGCCATGGTGTTGGCTGTCATAGAAGTCGAACTGGCTTGACCAATAGACGTGTGTGGCGATAGGCCTTGCTGGTGGAAAATTTTTGCCATTGGACTATTTTGTCGCGATCTTGTTGGTGTGGCTGGCATTTTCTTCGAATGATACGGACTGCCGGTTGTCCAACTTGTTGCATTCCTCAAACTGTGCATTGGACTGCTGACGAAATCGCAAGATTGGCTGAATACAGTGGACGAATTCATATTTGGACACATCGCCAGGCATTCTTCTCGCACAGCTTTCCTGATCTTCCACAAGGAATGCGTCTGTAATTTCCAGTCGTACAGGAGTATTATGCTGGGCGTAGTACTGACGAAGATGATCTGAATGTCACCATCGTTATAATATTGAAGACCTTGGGCTGGAGATTTCATCAATATAGGCGTCACTTCATCCAAAGGATGTGATAGGGAGAAGCAAGTTGGTAGAGGATATTCCTGGTCGTAACCAGATATGGATTCAGCTCTCAACCTCGCGCTCATGTTCAGCGGAAATGTACGAGATTTTGAGAATGTGCTGTTGTGAGATTCATTTAGCTTTAACAACGACGTAGCTAGCATGGAGTTATGTAGAATTGGTGTGGCGTCCTTTTCTAACAGGACGCCATATTTCATGGGCCACACTTTCTTCACTTGGAAGGGAATGCTCGCTATATATTCCCGTCCGTCAGTCGCGTACACTCTCATACATTTGTTGTCAATCAGTAGTATTGATGGCATCACTTTACTTTCAATGTGTTCTGTAGTATCTTCAATTTTTATATTTTTCTTGATGTCTCCAATTTGTGAATTTAAAGCATCTATAAGCATCGTGTTGTTAATTTCGACGTGAAAGTTTGCAAAAGTTGCATGTTTGATTGGATTGTCTATGGTATAACAGGCGATCGTCTCTCTATGCTCAGGACCGGACAGTTTGGTAGCTGGAGTTGAAATTAAACCTGAGAGTAAGCATTCATTTAAATAAAAACGCATAAAATATCTTTACATAATAAACACTATTTTATTACAAACGGTATGCCACAAATTTAATCTGATATATTATTTTGATATTAATCACATATGAAAGTAAATCAATATGACTCTTAAATATAATTTAGAATTAACAGAGTACACATATGTACCATCTTAATATCAGATAAGTAAATAATTAATGTATGTATCATCTGTTTAACTATGATAAAGAATAAAGTAAAATGTTTTACATTAATATTCAGAAAGGTGATGATAAATTTCTAATAGACTGAGACCTTACTTCCTTTAAATATTTCTGTGCATAAAGAAAATTATATGTATACACATGTAGTAAAACAATCTCTATAAAAAACCCATACCTTTAGACCAAACGGCAGTTCTTCCTTTGACATACAATTCCTCTTCATAATAGCAATCAGTTTTAGGGTTTAAGGGTCTGGACCTTGGCACTTTGTTCTGCGAGCTTGTCAGATTGAACTTTTTAGACATATTGCTGGAACTATTGGCACTGCTGCCTCTGGAAGGGCCGGCTGATGGAATATCATCCTTACGTAAACCACTCAACAGTTCAGATTTGATGGATATATTGAAATCATTCTTTAGTCTGCTCGGAGGACGAAAGGAATCCATATATTCATTTTTTTGTTCTTTTTGTAATTCTTCCAAATAATCTTTCTCTTCTGAAATTTTTAAGACAAGGTATTTCATACATGTGTGTAAATCAGCAATTGAAATATCAAGTAAGAAGAAGTGTAATGTTGTAACAAACAAAGTGTTTTAAAATTAGTGAAGAGAAATTAATAATAATTACTAAAGTTTAATAATTCTTCTCAAAATACTAATTTAGTAAAGTTATCAACTCTATCATTATGAGTTATATGATATATAACAGACTATCTCGTCACACAAACAGATTTACCTTCAACTCTGTAATATACTTCTCTGATACACCACCATTCCTCGTCTTCAACAAGACTCTCCTCCTTGATAGCAAAGTTTGATAATTTATATACAAGGGATTGCTCAGACGAGACATTGTGTCCTTTGCTGTAGATCTTGCTGGGATGCTTCGTTAACACCGTTCTACCATGAGGTACAAACTCCTAAAATTATTTGATATGTATTATAAGCTGCTTATTGTGATATTACTGAGTCGAGTAAATGCGTATTCAGGGTCCCACGTTTATGTTCTATTTGATTGAAATCTTAAACACTATAATTTAAGAGTACATTAGCTAGAATCCATAATTTTTTGTCAAAAACAATTCAATGTGAGAGTTTTAAAAGTTAAGGTAACTATAATTTAGTGAAATTAACAATTTCACGTACAATTAATCTTCATACAAATACAATATTTTATACAAAAGTTATTCCATAAGCTTTATAGCGTTTTCATTCAATTAAAACATACCAGAGGTTCAGAAGCCGCTATCATTGTTTTGTCATCCAGATTTGAAATAATATAAAAGAGATACCTTAGCGTAAACAAAAATATATTGATTGAATAAAATGAAATATTCGTTTTAGATACTTCGGAGTATTTCTTAAGATATTTGTAAAATAGCGCCGGATCCTACTTTGAGTTTATAAGAGTAATTGATAAATTGCAAACGACAATTGTTGTCAAAGTCACAAGCCTGACAACGTCAAAAAAATTAGGGTATACATCCTTTTTTCTCATACAATACCTATAATTGTTTAGTATTAAGATAATCTAAATTCTAATCTCTTCTGATTTTCTTGAAAAAGTATATAAATTTGAGCCACACTCGGCTAAATTGTGACGTGAATAATTAGAAAGTTATTTCCACAGTTAATATAGCTCGTATTTTGAAAAACGAGTACTCAAAAATGTAGTATAGGAATTCTACCTAATAAATGGAGTTATTGACTAATACATACCCTTGTAATTACTCGAGCCCGTTTTAAACTCCGAAAGGGGGATGTTAGACATAGATGTCTGTCTATGTCAGTGTCGCTCTCAAACAGATCGAAAAATTTATGAGTTTTTTTTTAAATATATGCCTTAAAGAGGTTTTTAGATATTTTTGGCCTATGTTTACTTGATAAAGTGACTCACGAGTACCAGGATAAAAATTCTGGGAAAATAAATTAAAATTTGTTATATTGATTGAATTGTAAACCATTATTTGCTCCCCATCCCAGTATTAAGAGTTTTATAATACAACTAGCCCATAGCTGGTAATTATCGACTGTCATATTTATAATTATAAGGAAATCATAAAGTGAACAAATTCAAAAGTGTTCCCTTTTATATTTCAATAATAATATTATTTTATTCATATGTATTAAAATAAAACGAGGTGTATGTTAATATGAATAAACTTTATTACTACATACAAATATATATATATATATATATCGAACCGCGTCTGTAACAAAACATCAACAAAATACTTTGGAGCCAACTTAACGCTTTGGGTGCCGACTTATTATGCCCTAATACAGACCAGTGTTTCTCAAACAATAAACATTTTATATTAAAGTTTGCAATTTAACGAATCATACAATACATGATATAAATATGATATAAATTTAACGTATGATTCGTTACTTGCAATATCGGAATACATACGCCGTCTGTGTGCTCTTTGTTCAACATGATTACGGCATACATTTGCGATAACTTAAAGTTAAATACATATATATTTATTGACTATCACCTCTAACTCCGTTAATACAGAGTATCTTACACTAACGCAGATCTGCCAGCACCATTTAAATCATTCCATAGGTTTTATATTTATATTCTGATGAGAAAATTTAAGCTCTCTTTTTAAGATTCTACTGTGTATAATGATTATATTTATATACGTATATAGTATTTACGGGTGAAAAACCGTCCTCGTGGCCCCTTGGTCATACATATCTTAACACTAATCATCAAAATAAGGCTCTGATCTCAACAAGGCAAACAAATATTTCATAAGATTGTTACAATTTTGTTTCTTATAAAACCGCTTAGCTCATCGAAAAATCTCATTGAGGAACCATAAAAATCTTAATAAAAAAACATAATAATTAATAACATATTACACATGAATAAAAATCAACAATTTTTAACTTCACAATTAATAACTTAGGTAATAAACAAAGGATTTTTGTTTCATTTAATTCGAAATCCAAAACATCGGAATGCCAAACGATAAGGTAATAAAAACTATTTACCTATTACATACATATATATTATGGTAATCTACCTACACTAACATTTGGTCTTTGGATGAGCATGTCACTTTATGGCTTGTGTCATTTGTAAATAATATATAAGTGCACTTTTTGAATTTAGTACTTGATTATTCCTTTAAAATACTATTCTAGACTAGACCAGCAACAAATCATCGCACCATTAACCGTCATTAAAGATCTTTATATTAAATAGAATCACAGAAGCATTAAAAATATATTTAAATAAAAATAAAAAACAATGAACTTTGAGAAACACTGTTCCACAAAAAAATAAAATAATTAATAACTAAAACTACGAAGTCGTTAAAAGTAGCTTAAAATAAAATGTGCAATGATTTAAAAGTGAAATCCATGAAAGTTTTCGATAAACCTCAGGTACCTAGTTGGGACATTCACCATTTACAATATATCTCAAGATAGTTTGACACATCAACAAGTGTTACCATTATAAATACAGAGGATTTTTTTTTTATCTATCAAATTTATCACAAGGACAGTTGTGAGTCTTACCCACAAATGTAAGACCTTATTAAAATGATTTCAATCAGTATAATATCATTTTTTTTTTGATTCAAAAACTAATTTCTATGTCCACTATATATGAAACCACAAGTGGCATTTACCACATATAAAAGTATATAAGTAATTGCACACAGCAATGGTGTAAACGAAAATATAATCACCTTCAAAATGCAATCCAGTCTATGCACATGGTGTCTTATTCAATTATAATCTAGTATTAAGGCGACTGTAGTAACCTAACTACAAATAATGAGGTTAATATACAATATGTATGACATATTTTTTGGCATTTTTTTTTTAATATTATATTGTGATGAATGATGGAAACACAGCAACTTTTTGTCAATCATATAACGATAATTGACAATTTGTTAATAAGAATATCTGTATGCCGCTTACCGATTAATAAAAAAAAACATATATATATTAACATTTTATATCCTTTTCAATATTAAATGTAAAATAGATTATGCTCTGTTTAAATCTGTGATATATATATAAATATATATATTTCTCAATAACCTATCTATCACCAGTTAACACCTAACAAGCAACGCAGCCTACATGACCAAATCAACTAAGTATACATATAACTCTATTTAATATAATATAAATAATTTATATCTCTAATTTATAAAAACTATGATTAAAAGTGTACAATCAATATTAATCTTTATGCGTACGATGTAAAAGTATTACCATATATAAATATTATCTCATATCTGATTATAAAGTAAATAATTTTTGGAATATCTCGTTAAGGCTACTTGGTATTTCATACCTTGGAAGCGTCTTCGCTTGCCGCATTGGTCTGCTCTATTTTGGACGTGTTGGCAGCGACCTCGGCCAGCGTGGCCAGCGCGAACAGGTCGACATTACCATGGCTCTGATTGCATATGTCCATGCTTTGGATGGTGCAAGGGGCTTCTGTGGCAATTTTTATTTCTGGACTGATCTTATGGCCACCGTTCATATTACTAGACACGAGGCTGTTGATTTCGAGTCGTGTGATGCTTATTTTCCTCGGTTTCCGCTTCTGGCTCCCTATGACAGTCTCGCGCCAATTCTCCGACATTTCATGACGCTCGTCCATAACCGGACGCGGAACCGAGTTTATTATTTGCGATGACTTGACAGATTTAGTTCTCAGGCTAACGTTTTTTTTCTTACGTTTATTCTCGCGTTTTTTCTGTTGAAACTTCTCTAAACTAAGGGAGGGCAGAGCTCTTATTTTAGCTTCTAAATCGAAGTCGGCAGCCTTAAATGATTTGTTACAGTTATTGTCTATTTCGGGCGTGTCGTTTGGTTCCACATTTGGTTCGCTTTCGACTGTTATGTCTTGCTGTATATAGTTAGTGTCGGGCGTCGAATCGTCTGCCATTGTTATTGTTGATTCCTCGAGCGAAGATCCAGGATCCCAGCTACAGGATGCGTTGTAGCCTTCGTCCGACAATCTATCGGGATAATCTCTCCTCGGCCTCTTATTCACTATCAATCCTCCAACAGCCATGAACTCCTGATATCTTTTCCCTTTGCAAGTTCTGCCAGACTTGGAATTTTTCTCATCGTCCGACCAGTTTCTCTGGTATCCTTCATCATCTTTAGAATAGCGTTTATCAACTATTTGGTCGATCACATCTTGGTTCGTGAATTGGTCGTTGGCTGCGCCGTAGTAACGTAATTGTTCCTTTTCATCGAAATCTTCTTCGAACATCCGAGTTGTTTCTGTAAGCGCATTTTGAAGCTCACGTATGCTGTCTTCTCGTTTGGTTTTGGGTCTGTCTATTGTATCATGAGATCTGTATTCGATTGGAGTTGAGATCGCGTTAAATTTACAGGAGGGGGGAGAATAATATGGATTGGGAGTTTGGACTTCAGTCTTAGTAGCTAGGAGGCTACTCAGACCTCCCATTTGAGCTTCATCGGCTAACTTTCCAGGCGTAAACATAGATAGTGGTTTAGCTTCAGTTTCCGGATCGCTGTCTGGTTTTTTATTGTAGTCGAATTTTGTGGAATTATTATTAGTTTTTTCCAGTTCATGGTCGTTATATTCGTTGGAGGATTCTGCTTTCTCAGTGGACTCCCGAGGCCGGGATGATAGAGTACGTAGAGGTGGTGCGGGCAACTTGTACCATTTGAAGTCAGGGTTGGCGTTGAAGAACGCGTCTTTGTACTGGAAATCGATACGTTAACATTAAAGATTTTTTAGTATAAAATACATACGATTGACAATATGAATAAAATATTCACATACCTGTTTAGCAAGACCTGTATAACAAGCTTTCTCTTCCTGGTCCAAATTGGCCCACCATTCGCCAAGAATCTTAGTTATAGATCTGCAAGTAAAATACGAGATATGTTAGTCTTTTGTTTGAGATAATATTAAAAAAAAATATTGACACTGATAGTTTTATAACAATGACAGTATAATCAGATAAAGTGAATACTGAGAACACTGAGACAGGAACAAAAAAAAAACAACAAAAACATGATGTTTTAGAAATGTTGTTACTGATTTTTTTTTGTGGCAGAATTCACAACGTTTTACAATCCATTTTCCATCATGTCATTAATGATATCATTAAAATGATGTAAGGTAATTAATCATCTCTCACCTGTTTTCTAAATTAGGATACTTGTCCCTGACGACGCTGCGGTGACGTTTGCAGAATATGAGGAACGCGTTCATCGGCCGGCGAGCGTGGTGTGCCGGCTCGACGTCACACTCTTGGTCCTGCATTGTTTACGATCTGTAATATAACAGAAGAATATATATAAATTTCATTATTTACTGCTATCCGTGGAGTGCTTGATGAAATTTCCGCCACATACATTGAGCATTGAATGCTTGATTAGAGTTTTATAGACACTCTTTTAAATGTCAATCACATATTATTCTAGTTGTTGTTTGATCGAACAATTCACATGATATGTGAGGTGTTATTATTATGTATTCGTTTTTGGTAATGCATTTTTTTGAAACGTAGACTAATTATTTTATGACAACATTAACATCGACCGTAATTACTCTAATGATTTCAAAGTTTTTAAACGAGCTTCGTTGCCGATTTGTTAATATAAATATTGAGTCATCGACCCGCTATCACTGTTATCACGTGAGATGTACTTGGCAAAGAAATATTGATAATATATTGATAAATCATATCGTAATGGAGGCATGTCCTATGTTCCTTGTTTATTTGATTATCCGATCAACAAACTTACGAAGGTGGAAAATGTATATTATACATAAAGAAAAAATAATGTTTTGCATTGTTAACATACAATTTCAAGGTTGTCCAAAGAAAATTCACAAATGAAATATTTTTATGTTGTAAGGTTCGACAATGGATAACTCTCGCTAAGTTACCGTTAGTTAGAGTTAGTGGCAACCCGTTAAATTTAACTTTCTTTGGTTATGTAACAGTAACCTGTGTTATCCTAAAAGCTATCGCTTGCCGCAGCCGGTTGTGGGCCGGGTGGCGAGTATGTTTTCACTTTCCGAGGCCGATGCCCTGGTGTCACTTACATCATCTTTTGGTCAAGGTCATCGCGCCGGGATAACATCTTCAAAAATGTTAAGACCCTTTATATTGAAGCGAACATGACTATAACAAATGCCTTTGTTTTGTAAACCAAATAAATTTAACAAAGAACCAAAGAAGACATGAGTCTTAATGATAGGAATATTATGACCACTAATATATTTAATAGATTAAATGAATTCTATCAATAATAGACAATAAATGAAGATTATTCCTATATCAACATAATCGAATTTCTGACCGTTAAAGGCTGAGATATTAACGGAATTAGTACAAATTATATTCCCAGCCTTATGTTTCAACATCTCCGGTCAAGTTAAGTCGTTGTTTAATCGGCTTTGGAAATTGAAAAGACCTTGAATTACCGCTGAATTCTATACAATACTTTTTTTTTATTTTTTACGTCGTAATGTAAAATACGTAAAAGGAACATTCGCAAATCACATCAACGGTTTTCCTTCTGTGCTTCGTTTTCTTTTTATTAAGAAAAAACTAACTTGCTTCTTTCACATAATGTTTGGCATTTCGGAGTAATAATATTCTTAATTGGAAATACTTCTTACAATTCCAAGGAATCCGTTTATGCAACATACGTATGCTATTTGGGGATGTAATTACGACCAACATTTGACCTTGACCTGGGCCAATAGTTTGCCAATATGTTACATTATATATATATACAGTCATCAGGAGAGTCTTTTACGATTCTTTCTATGAAACTTTGTTTTTAATATAGAACGTATGTAGGTTTAAACTTGCCTATTTGTTATCATAAATCTAAAAAAAAATCAAATATCCTAAACTAAAGTGGGTTTTTGAATGACAAACGGGAAACACTTCGTACGTAGTGTGATGATCCGAACCTGTGCTAAGGATACAGATTATACTATTAAAAATATTTTAAATAACAATTATTATCATTTATAAATACCGCATGAATGACAAATCCTTCCAATTAGCGGAACCGTTGTTCATTGTCTGCAGTGAAACTAAAAATGCGATTATATTTTTTGACATTTAGTATGTTTGTATCCACACAGGTTTTATGGATAAAAGAAACAAGATTAAATAAAATTAGCTCTCAAGGACAAAGTTATAAAAGGGACGAGCGTAAGAAAATGTCTTTGACTTGTAAGTGTACTACACACTCGTGCACATTTCAATTTTTATAGCAAACTTTGCTATATTTATCATTAACCTTAATTAATACATTACCTAATTATATAAAAGTATTTAAACCGTTGAAATTAAGTTAACAATCATGTCTAACCTAAACTAATGTCTACAATGAAGAGAGTCCACGTAAAAAATCTGTTATTACGTACATTTAGACAATATAACAAATAAATTAAAATATTGTTTTCGTATAAACTTAATTTATGTTACATTTTACATAGCGTTTCGTTTACTTCAGAGCGGCCGTTATCACGGGCATACAATATGAAAGGATTTAGTGCTACAATAAACAGCGTACAATACTCGAAAATATGGTCTTGCAGAAAGTCATAGATTATGCTTAAAATAAAAAAAAATATTTAACTTTTAACGCCTCCATATGTAGGCTGACGAAGCGCGTATCGTATCGAATCGTAACTATGTATATAAAATAATTAAATGTTACTATTATAACACATAAAATTCAATATATATATGT
>DVQP01001537.1:0-15127 GCA_018231745.1 Danaus eresimus
CTTCTCTATAGACGAAAACCAATCCTAAAAGCCAATACCGTATATCTAATCAAATTACCCAATTGAAAGTAAAACCTCTCAAAGGCTCTCTCACATTAGCAGACCACCCTGAAGCGAACGTTCTATCGATTTGGAATAAAGATTAATGTCAAAACAAGTATGTGATGTAAACATAGTACCGAATGCGTAATAGAACTTTAATATTACCAACAAAATACTATGGCTTAGTAATTCGTAATAGAAAAATAAATAAATTGTTATATAATTCTCTTAAACGATGATTAAAAACTAAACCATAGTTTGCCACAACGAAGATTAAATGTAATCTAACATTTAGATTTTATCAAACTTGACTAACCTTTACGCTACACAATCACGTTTCTAAACTGTGACAATTTTATAGGCATAAGGTATTATGAAGATAATAAATTTATTAATAATATACACATTAAAATCACTGAACACGAATGAACCAACAAGGAGCGTCCTATGACCTTTCATCTGGCCATACTCATAGTTATTGGTATTGGTAATCGAAATAGTCGTATACATTGCAAGTAACATTCCCGGGGTAGGTTCGTGAGCAGATGCCAAATGTAATGGAGTGGTATTTAGCTAGCAGATACCGGGATACCACTTACACAATCATTCCGTCAAGTCGACGTGGGAAACATCTGCCAATCGCTCAGTGCTTACCTTCTTACATAAAAGTGCATTAAAAAAAATTAGACATCTCTTTTATTATGATAAAAATAAATGTCACTAAATCTTATTACTAAAAATGAGAGATATAAATTTAGTGTTATAACAAATTAATTTACTAAATTTACTAATGAGTTTAGCTTGATCGATGAAAGCAAACTGGTAGCCGACAGCAAAAGGGAATATAAATCGCTTATGGCCTGTTTGACTTTGTACCTACATAATACAATATCGGACAAATGAGCAGACACTTAATGCGATGAAAGTAAGCCATCAGAATGTGGCGAATTTGCCGACAGTTAACTACTTAGTGGTCATGATACTGCTCCATTCCTCAAAGTTAACCGCACGATGTTAAATTTATATTAACTATACTCATAAGAAATCTAACAACACTTATAGAGGAAAACAGTTTATTTAAATATTACGAATAAATAATGGATATGTGTTTCATTGAAAAGTGATAAAGAAAGAAAGTAAACCCTTATTTTAATTAACACGTTATTAATTGTTACATAATAACGATGTTCCTACTACCATGCATTTAGATCAAAATACTTATAGTTTTAGGTTTATTTTCATTTATTTCTATGAAACTAATCGTTTGGAGTGCAATGTTAAAGCAATATTTACGATAACCGTTCAAGTTTCCAAGTTCATTAAAATAGAAATATGCCCTTTTCCTTATATGATACTAATAAGAGTTTTATTTTATAAAACAAAATCGAAACCTTTAATCGTCAATTCATTTTAACTGCATTGTACCTATTTTACTTTTCTTCCTAATAAAAAATAAACAAATGTTATGTAAAATATTCATATGATAGAAGCTTTTTATTATAAACCTTAAATTTAAGTAGATGAAATAGGACACATTAAGTTTTATGCTTCTTTTAAAATTTGGTTAAAATCATAAATGAAAATGGATAAAACAATCGTTATCGAAGTCTTTTTAACTTATTTCTATCTTGATAATAAAAATAAATGATTTAAAAATACATATATTTTAAACTAAAGCCGGATGTATGATTGCCGAAAATTACATGCCTATTCGGCCTTCATTGCCCACGCCATGCACAAGTACCTATTACCAAAACAAATAATGTGTTACACGTTCATTACTTGTCTACGATTCAGAAAAATATTGTAACTGATTGAATGTATAACTATTTTTATTAAGAATATTACAATGATTTTCGTTTACTATTTGCGATATATTTTATTACAATATTTTAAGCTTGCTTTTTTGAATTACATATGTATATCATATTGAAAATGCAAAATATATTATACTTTATACATCATTAGTCTAAATAGTCCTTTAATATCCAATGGGATCCGATAAATACTAAAAGTTTGTTATATAATAAGAACCACTAAGAATACATTTGTAAGTAACTTGTTTTTTCAAACTGCCTTAAAGTAACATCACGAGAAAAAGGTGTATATCACGTAGGCAACAGGGTATAGGTTGCTATCGCTAATTGAGGAACTCTTTAAGGCTAAGCCAAGGCCATTAGACTGCCAAATGATAGCAAAAACGAACAGTTCAAGGCACTTTATAAAAAAATAAGAACAAAGAACAATAAGAAATAAAGTATTTAAACATTACAATTAATTTAGCAAATACTTTTGAGATTCAGAATACAATTTATGGTTGGACCAAAAATTTTGCAGTTTTTACAACGGTCAACGACCCAGCAAATAGAATTTTGTTTAATTATAGTCCCATTTATTTGTGTTTGAATAACAAAAAAGTTAACGGCAGTTTGAATTCACCATAAACTTCAAAGGCTTTTATTATAATGTTCTAAAAACAACACAAATGTATTTCTAGACAGACGGCCCTTCGCGAAACGTGTGCCACCGCATCTGTCAAGTTAAATACTACATATCACATCGCAAACAGCATATTACATTCATCACATATAAAAATAGATTTCTTTAGTAGTCATATTTTATTAGTATGTATTCCCTTATTCCTGTCATTTTTAATTACAGTCACTAACTTTAATATGGTATGTTTATTTTTTAAGGGTTGAAAACGTCAAATAAATAATTTATTTAGTAATTTTTTTTATACATTTTTTTTTAATTGATCAAAATAGTGTTCTTCGAAAAAGAAATGTGAAAAGGATCAAGTCTGAAAAAAAATAGTGACACTAAGAAAGAATATATCATTTTTAAATATTTTGTTATAACCAAAGAAAGGTTGCCCTCCCCTACTTCTATAATGTTAAAAAATACATAAGTTTTAAAGATCACGGCGCCAGGCATTTGAGGTCATAAAAACGTCATTATGAAAGATGAAATAAAACACACATTTCAGACTCACAAGAAATTCTTATAGTTTTCCTTCAAAGCAAGAATTTTAAGGATTAATATGATTTAATTGTTTTTGTCCTCAAGTGATAAATAAGAATATTTACCTTTTGATATCCAAAATTAATATAAATTTTAAGAAGGTTTTTTGGTTTATATGAATCTAAGTCTATAAAATAAAATAAAAATTAAGTTGTAATTTGTACGGTCAATTTGAAAATTTAATTATTGAATCTAGCAATTTGTTCTATAAGAAGTCAAGGCTTTAAATGTACCGATATTGATATATAAATACAAAATGTAAACACTTAAATATTTATGTGTAAGTTTTTACGTTATTATTCTTAAGTCCATATTCATCAAGTGTGAGCAAGACAAGTCAGAACTCACGCGACGCTTGTCAGCCTCCTTGAATGGACCACAAAACGAACGCTAAGATTTTTATTATGTTCCAAACAAGATATTGCCTTGACAACATGTAGATACAAAGAACAACCATTGTAAGGTGATCTGTCGCGAACGATCTCATTTCAATGGCCATATTCCATTGATGCTAATGTTACACTCCTTACTGTTATACTGTTATACATACCATTCGATTGCTGTTAAAAATGATAAAATTTTCTTCTTAACCCTAATAGTGCTTTCCATTAGAACGCAAATTATTTATTTGGTTCAAAATCAACCAACATTTGAAAATATACTTATTTCTTCCTTGTTAACAAAGAATGTGTAAAGATAAATTATATATCAATATGAAAATCTTGAAAACTTAACAGTAAATCATTCATACTACCATAAAATCATGCATAAATAATACATACGATTACATAATAGAAACAAACAACGTCATATCGTTGAGTTGCAGATCTAAAGATATATACATTATGCAGTGCATTCAGACGTGACGGATCATACTGAGAATGTACTTTTAATATTTTAAGGAATTGCACACAATCTTTTACATGATATATGTACATATAAATGAAATGAACAAATTGATGTAACAATATTGATTTCTACATTCACACTTCCTCGCATTAGTATAATGAAATTGTGTCTTTTACCTAAATCCCTGGAGGAGTTAAGGGTTCCTAAAGAATTACTTTAACCTGTCCGCAGTGAATTTCCTAGCAATAAGAGCACTTTCAAACTTTATTGAATAGAGAATTAAGAGTAAATTATATAAATTTGACGTAGATAGAAATGTCTAGGTAATAAAAAGCCTCATGGTACCAAAAAAGCGACTTCGCTAAATAATCATCCTGGATGAATGACTGCTGGTCCTAGATCTTAGTGTGATTTTCAAGGTTTAAAAATCATTTTTGTATCGGAATTCTGAATCCAGATTGAATTTCGCCACGTCAAAACATCAAGATAATCTTTGTGATGGTAGGTAACTGTGTGAATTGCTGAATTCCTTATGCATTCTATAGCCTATAACCATACAACGCGTGTAAAAACTTGGGTTTGTTTAACAGCTGGTTTCATAGGAGTACACATAATCCAGTTTCATGAAAATATTATAGAAATAGTGGAAATCGTGTAGTACGATCTGATTTTCTTTTCAAACTACGTCTTACTTTCACGGCATTAATCAATCCGCTGAATATATGTTTATACTAATATAACAGTGTACTGTTTTTGCATTTCCAATAATGGGTGGACCAAGTATAAGGACACGCTAAAACGCCATTAAAACTTTCCCATACGTCAATGGAGATGAAACATCAAATGTTATGAAGACTATTTTTTATTCTAAATATGAGGAAATTTGTATATTGTTTACGAGGAAATTTTTCATATTGTTTATTTAAATCTGCATAGTTCCACATGTCTGATATTAAAAACCATCTCATATTATAAATAGAATTGTGTAATATCAAACATAGTAAGTACTTAACGTAGTGGCATAGTAAAAAATGCCGAAAAATGTATTAAGATTTTTTAGAACTACACATAAGTAAGCACAGAATTATTATACTTATGCATTTAGGCAAGGGCCCAACATAAATTGGCGTGGCGCTAACCGAACTTCATTCTCCAGCGAGCAATTGTGAAAACTGGTTTAAAAGAATCCGCTTGCGTCAGTCACGTGTAAATATATTTTAATTGATGATATGCGGAAGACGAAAATACAAGATGGAAATCGCCAAAATTGGTTTCACTTTAGACTAATATCATTTAATCAAGAATACAGATAAAGCATAGGCTATTATATTGAAATATATGATCGAAAAATGAAAGTAGTTGGACAGGTTATTAATAGGTTCAGTAATGTTTTGTCAAGTTTAAACGCAACGGCTAATATTTCACTATAGCATGATTTATTTTATGGTTCACAAAAATGAAAGCGCCGTTAATGTCGCCTTTCAAAGTATCATAACTTACAAGCGACATGATAACGACGTGCTTATAGTTTCTTAATAAAATTAATCACAAACAATAAAAATAAACCATATTTGTAGAAAATTCATATGTTCTAATATATATACATATATAATTATATTATTTGGTTTCAACGCCATAATAAAATATATATAAATAAATATCGTATTGTATTAAAATAAAATGGAAGGTGTGTTATACATTAAATAACAAAACAACTTACACATATATATAATATTTTTTCAATTAATCAATCAATCAGTATGTAAATTCAATAAAATAAAAATATTAATACGTGTATCACATACTACGCTCGTAAACTCGTAACTCGATAGACCGTAAAAATCAAATCTATTTCAAGGACAACAACTCTATTATCAACGCAATTTCGTCTTAAATTATGATAATTACATTCGACTCTTGTAAAAAAAAAGAATAAGAACCGTGATATGAGGCAGACTATAAAGTTGATTTATGTTTATTGTTTCAATATCTGTAAATATATATAATTTATTCTATATACTATTAACCACGAATAAATTGTTGAAACCGAGCTTACTTTTATTGATACGAAGACAAGATATGATTTATACTAAAAAAAAAACGCTGCTGGAAAAACAAAGCTCTAAAAAGAAACTTTATTTTATATTAAAGCGCTTCAAAGCTGCTGACTTGTATTAAGACATCGGCATGGTTGACATTGAAATATATAATTTGTATTTTAAGCAACATGGCTTATACACAAATTAATTCACATGAGATACCAAAAGAACAAATTAAAATATGATTTTGTCGAGATAAAATATAACACAGTTTTCGTCATAAATAAATAATGATCTTATAATAGTAATTACCTTAAGTACAACCTCAGTAATCGCTGATATATCACAAAATAAGATTTATTTTATATATTAAATTATATACATTCTACGCTGGGTCATTTTGTTCATAATTGCTTTATTAAAGCCATCTACATACGTGTCACATTTAATTACTTTTTTTAACTTTTCTTAAATACTTCTCGTTGTATACATAACGTAAATAAGAATTTTTAAAAACGAAGTATTATTTTTCTGTTTGTCCTTTTAAATTTTTACTGTAGTATTTTTAATAGGTTTTTCATTAAATAAGTTATGAATAATAACAAGTGCGAAAGCTTCTTTGTTTTCTTCCCTTTTAAGTAATTTTTAGCAACACCTTGGCACGCCAAAATACTTGTCTCCAAATGTTTAAAAAGGTTTTTTTAACAAATTAAGAATTTTTTTTAATTTTATCTTCTATGATGAATTACGTTGCACACAGCTATAGAAAAGCAAATTGTTTAAAAAAAATCACCGATAATTTTCCCAGATAAGCCTAAATTATTGCAAAACAACAATGTAGGACTATTTACCTTGTTATTTGAAACTAAGAGTAACAGAAAATTGTTATTGTCGTTGTAATACCGAATTTATCCGTCAATCGTAATTTTATTCAAAATAACTATATGTGTTCAAATTAAACTTGCAATGCACATATCCTGCAAGTGGCACATAATTTGAGCGTCAATAGCCAAAAGTTTCGTATATTGGAAACATCACCCGCGTTTTGTTGACAAAGTGCTTTACGAACATCGTTCAAAATGTCGATTTATTCTATACCCATAAGTTTTGTAATAATATTTGATATTGAAAAATTTCCTTTTATTGAAACCTTATAAACTACTTGATTTGTCCCGCATTTCCGTTTGCATTTTTGAAATTAAGCCTTCATTTTAAAAATTTTCAAGATAAAAAGAAGAAATTGTTCTTAGAATCTAATAATACATAGTAAATGTAACAATAACAAAACATACATAAGATTTATATGTTTAAGTTCTACACAATAACTTCCTATATATAAAATTTGTAAATACATTGAAAGTTCCATTTGTATTGGAATATATCAATTCAACTTAACAGAGAAATTGTAAAATAACTGTAAATATTTCCGTAACTATTATTTACTGGAACAATAGCGCTCACGTTGTACCGAACTAATTGAAAATTCTCTGTATTACCCGTTCCATTCGTGATGGCGTGAATTATTTGCTATAGTTACGATATTAATAAAAGGTTCCTATTTTCGATTGATCATACTACGGCAATCTGTGACTGTAATTATAAATTATTAATTTATTTTTTTAACTCTCAGCTGTAACGTCAAAAGGACTTGAATAAGCTTTTACATTTTCTGATATCTGTACTGTATTTCGTTCTAAAGTAGGATTTTTATGGATTTGATATGGGTGGAACGATACTATTACATAACTGCTAACTTTTGCTGTTGAAAAATTCATAATTTCTGTCTCTATTTTTTCGTTTCCTATGACACCAAATGCACAACCTGATGCACAATACACAAAGACTCATTGGAATCTGTTACGATTTGACATAGATAATATTATTTTCTATCATGTACCTATAATATCTTCAAAATAGTATAAGATTTTTGGTATTTCTGTCTTTAAACTTTAATAAAACATTATAAAAACTAAAAACCTGTAGAATAGAATATAATATCAATAATTATAATAGACAAAACCAAATTTGTTTAATATAATAAACCTTGTTTTTCATACAGAAAATATTATTAACATTAATTTTTTACATTATAAAATTTGTTACTAGTATGTGATTATTAAAGTTACTGATTTTAGTAATCGATAACGGTACACATAAATTTAAGTATTTAGTTAGCATAAGCTTATACTTTTTTGTTTATCCTTCTTATAACATGAATTTTTAACTCTTAACATATTCAAGGGCTTCAGTTTTAACATGATGTTGTTTAGTTGATAAACTCATTAGTCACTGTTATGTCTAAACCATTAATACGGGTGCGGTTTTTAAACATGGCATAAACAATAACAAATTAAATAACAAACTGCATGTCCAAAAACATTGTTTTATATTTACAAAAATTTGAATGCTAAAAATTATGTTTCGGAATCTGAAAAAAATATCAAGTGCCGTCAAATGAAGCGTATCGTCGCTTTAGTTAAAAATGTTCATAGGGAAAATTTTAATGCATAATGTTAAATTAAAAATAGTCGAATAAAGTCCTTTTTAGAAGTCACTTCATAAAACAATTAGCTTAAACTTTTTAAGGATTTACAAAATTTATATATAATTTGAATAGATTTTTTTGAAAATTGAGTCAATTTAATCCTTGGACTTGTGCCTGTGTATAATCAAAAACAAATTATATATATATATGCTTGTATATTAAAATTACTGATTTAACTGAATATAATGTTTCGCCTATCAAATTGAATCGGATCGTATGTGATAATTCTGTAAGAACGCTTAGGGTGAAGCAGTTGATTTTATATGTTAAAATTTGGTAAATACCAGTGTTTTTACGTCAGAATACAAATGAAATCATAGGTAATATAGATACGAATTTTTTTTTAATATTTGTTTTGTACAACCGATAAAAAACTCGGTGTTGTTAACAATAACAAATTACACTTGAATAGAGCAAACACCACGTCGCCAAGCCTTAAAATCCAGTGCAAAATTCCTATCATGACATTTCATGGTAGCCGTTTTGTGTGCAACAATCCTTTTAAAGATATTTTACACTTAAATTCAAAGATTACTATAATCGTTCTTGAAGTTGTGTACTACTATATATGTGTATAGTTGTATATAGTATTAAACATAACAAAAGTTAATATTAACAGATGAAATTAACATCGAAAACATTAAATAATGACGCAAGCTCGCAAAATAGAATCTCCAAATTCGTTAGCCAACGGCGCTCATTACACTCGCAATATAAATTTTGTTCCATCTTATTCCCATTGTTTATTCTAATCAACGTTGCACTCGGATTTATTACAGAATACAAATCACGAATTCCGTGAATTGAGATGTTTATTACAAACTCAATATTGAATACTTTGTTTACAAATCAATGTCCACAATCATAAAGACTATACTCAGAGGGGTCGTTTAAATTCACCGGTGTGCATCTGCACTGTGATTTATGTTTAACAAATACTTAATAGGTCTTTTTATTCTAGAAACGATGAGTATTTGTGTAAAAAAAAACTTCATTTATGAGCTATTCTAAAACCGCAAACAGATACAATTACGAAATTAACAGGCTTTTATTTTATTACGAAACCTGATTTAATGATGAGGACAAAAAGTTGTTTAAATAACTCAAAATATGGACAGGTAGGCATTGAGGCCAGTGTACGGTGTCGCTTACATTAACGCTGGGATAAGGATGACATACTCTTAAGGAAATCTTGGACACTGGCTGACTTATTTTTTATAGGACAGCATTAAAAAATCGTTCTATTTAATTTATTGAGCGCAGTTATCTCTTGATTTCTAATTGTATTCAATTGTCTTTCTATTTTTTCAATTCGCTTATTCTATGTTTTGATTTCTCTGTCTCTCAATATATAAATAAAGTACTAATTTTATTATACTATTAATATTGAAGTGTATAAAGCATATTTCGTTCAAATTAGATCTAGACCAAACAAACTAACGGCCATTATCAACTAAGATGAGGATCGTGTTACTTACTTGTTATACAGCATAAAAATACCGAGATATTAAATGTATAGGAATTAAATTGTAATCCTAATAAAATGAAATTTTTGAAAGAGTGAAGTGAATTTATTTAGCTCATTGTAATTAATGAAATCGTTTCTTTAATCCTTTATATATATATATATTTTTTGCCATAGACTAAAGGATAGTGCGTTTATTCACAATAATTATAATTCTTACCACGCATTATATTTATAACTTTATTTAAATAATTAACTATAAAGGTTTACACATATTTTGTTAAATTAAAACAAATGTCAAATGCTGTATTTATATACATATTTCAGGTTATATATTATTTTATTTATAACGTACAATAAATGTGAAAACAAGTTTCAAATAGCACTGTTAGTAAGGTGGTCGACTTTAGCAACAATTATCTATAATGAGCAAAAACTTAGCACATAAAGTAAACTTATTATATATGTGTCATTTTAGTGTCAAATAACAAGCACGAATATACTATGAATATGTTATATGTATTAAAATTTCGTAATAAAGAACAACTAACTAAGTTACATCTTCATGTTCCCAGCAATTTTATAATTTTCAACAAAATTATGTTGGAACGTAACTCAACTTTGCAATTTCTATTTAAAAATATATGTTTTAATTAAGGAAACATCTTCCATTGAGGACTTTATGTATAACATGATTTTATTCATAAATTTAGGAAGCAATATTAATAATAACCGACTCTATTAGAACACCAAAATATATCATAAATTCCAGTTGTGGCAGTTAAATATATTTTGACACATAACTACATATTATGACAAACACAACCTCAATGGCACGAAAACAAATCTTGAAACGGGCGTATTCTGTAACAAGTCTTAGTGTAAGAGTGATTTACCGATATTACCGTTACTCCGTACCGAACTTTGCATGTAACGCATTAGTTTCAGACGGTAACACTTAACAATGAATATTCGTGATATTTTGCTGCTTCAACTTCCATAGACAATAACTCCGGGTGAGTTATAACCTCTTTCATACAACCTAAAGACATAGAGTTGCCAATTATCGAAGTACGTGCTTTAAGAAGATATTATTTTTTAAACACCGTTTAAATATAAAGCGAAATATGCACGGGTTAAATAACAAAATATTAAACTAACAACGACTATTATTTGCCGAACTTTAAACATCTCTACTATAGGTTTATAAGAAGTTATAAACTCTACAGATATGTTTCTAAGGAAGCGATTTTAGCGGTTGTAGCGGACAAGTAATATTAAATAGTTTTAAATCACATCATTAATAAATATTTCACTTACTCATTCGTAATTTGGAACGGAACTCTTTCTTTTAATGGAACTAAATAATTCAGATTGTGAGATGACTTGACACACATATTTCCTATTCATTTGATTGGTGGAGCGCCAACAAAAAGACAACAATCAAAATATAATTTAAAATACTATAGAATTCATACAATTAGGGCCGAATGCTATAATGATGGTCATGGTTCGATGCCCTGACATTCTAAATTATTCTTATTCTAATTTATATTCCGGAAATATATGATAGACAATGGCGTTGAATTTTTTTCTGGTATGACAATGATACTTTTTTTGCTTTATTTTATGTGGATTATATCGAGCAGTGATCCATAATGTTTATCCGACATTACAACGTGAAGCTATAACTGCGGATGCAATTTACACAAGAGTCAATATACATTTATGAAACTTCGACTTCAGTCTCGCTACTCGACTTTCTAGTTACAGTACACACACTTTGTCTGGCTAAGTTTAGACCTGATTGCACCTTCCTAATCTACTTGACAAACATTGTTTTTCTTTCTATACATGCATATAATACAGACAACGTTAAGGAAAAGCAAATGAAAAAGAAAAATGTTTATGCTACTACACGAAAATATCTTTTGTTGGTAGACAAATGTATACTTGAAATGAAACTAATATTTCTCGGATTTACTACACTTTGTAATTATTTTTAACAACATACTCCCGACGTTTCGGTTACTTTGCAGCAACAATGATCACGGGCAGACGAGATGTGACGTGATCTTAGATCTCATTAAATATATACTTTATTATACTAAATACTTTAAAAGCAGCTTATGTAGCTCATAATGAAGAGAGATCGAAATCAGGGATCTTAAATCCTAAGCACATCTCTCTAGTAGTATGTTAAAATATTTCACAAAACGGATTATGTTTTGCATGGAATATTCCATATAAGTTAAAATTAATTACGTATGAGGTATATTAAAACTCAGCTTACAAGAATGAATGCCGTAGAGACTAAATAGAAGGTATTAAAAAAGTTCTCAACATAGTATATCGACGTAGAGGCAACTAATAATAAACTACCGCATTGAATTTTATACCACAGTTATTTAAATTACATCGTGCTTTCCATGGACATAATATATACTATTAGATGTCCAACTTTATCATACATCAAAAAATTAGTTCTGAGTTTAAAATAAATAATTCTTGATTTTAATAATCACACATACAAGGGAAGAAAATAATTAACATAGTCTTCTTTTCTCGAAAGTATGTTGGTCTTTTGTAATTTTTAAAATTTATAATCTTTAAATAGTGATTAAATGGTCAACTATTTATAATTTATGTAATATTTCTATGCAATAATTTGTATTTGTATATCAATAATGAATATTAACAAATTACTTTTGATCATGAATATTCATTAAAAGATACATTTATAAATTAGAATTAATTAAAGAAATAAATATAATCAAAGATACATATTTTTTTAAAATATCTCCATATAAATGTATTATATGGTTAACATAAATAAATTTTAAGTCATGTAAGACGTAAATAAAGCCTTGATTTCTAATGTCAAGTAGCATCTAACAAAGGCGTATGCAAATGACGTGAAAACAAAACGTACAAACTAATTATAACATCCATGAAATACTATCACATAACAAAGAGATCATTTCATTAGAGGTCAATAACACCGTTCAGGATGTGCACAGATACAAAGCATCGTACACAAAAGCACATACAATACTGTTTTCGATCTCACCACAATGATATATGAAACTCTGTACATGGTCCAATTCGTGGCCACAAACGTAGATCGGATTCCCAGACGTCTTTTGTGTTTTAAAGATCGCGAACTTTATTTTCATATGATTTATGATTACACAAAATGAATACATCGGAACCATCATTAATGTACATTCACAGTGCGTGTTTAAAAGAATTTTATAATTGCCTTCCTTTCAAACAATACAGGTAATGCTATTATTTTAATCAAAGCCTAGACTTACTGGGTTTTGATTACAATAATTATCAAAGTAGTATGAAAGCGCCTGTAATATTGTCCGTAAGTGGCACTTTCAAGTAAACGCAACATAGTTAATGATAATGGAAGCCGGGCTACGCGTTATTTAAGTAACAGTCCGACTACTACAATTTTATAATGCCTCGGGAATTATGAAGCTGTTTCAATAATGAGAAATAGTTTGTACAACAAACATACAATTATCGATTATTGAGACGTTAAAAGAAAAGTATAAAATTAACATAAAAGATGCGAACAAAATTATGTAAAGTGCTTTCAAATAAAACGGAACGGTAATTGATATTATATTAAACTATATCGGCGGAATAAGCATGGAAACGCGAGAATGGCCCCCGTTTCACTTTGATCTTGAATACAATTCCAACGACTATAATATTATTTACAAGCAATATCTTGTTCCATTTTCAGGGATTTCAATCTACTGTGTGACAATAAATTTTGAAGTTTGACATATTACATTTTATACTTACATTTTTAAATTTTTAGTCATTTTTTGAACTTTGGTAATGCTTACACAAGGATAATAATTAACCTTATTGTATTATTTCTCCTCTCACAAAACATTTTAAATGAATTTCTAAAACACACGATGAAAGCATCAAAATTTTTAAATATTTGACAGGAACGGGTGGACGGGGAAAAGGCTTTATGTATTTTTGTCAACCGCTAGCCGAAAAACGTAAGATTAGGTTAAATTATTCAAATAAAGGTCAACCAAAAAAGGCTGTTTTTATTAAGCATCACAATGATTTCATTCTAAAATAACTGTAGTGATATTATATGTACTTTTATAGTATAATTTTATATTTTATTTAAAAAAATATAAAAACTCATGAAATTCATTCCATTTTACTTGAATTAATATATATTTAGATATATAAATTTTTTCAATAAAATTATTTTTTGAAGTACATTGAAAATAATAAATTTTGTCCATATAGATTTAAATAACCTAACGAATAGCAATAATATATATAAATAAAATAATAAATCTATATAATGTACCGATAAATTAACATTTATATAAATGTCAACACTCTTGTATGATTTTATTTACGTATATATAAGCTCATATATATATTGTTGCATACCTGAGTTGATATGACGTTCAAAATATGTAATATAAGTATTAAGATATCAATGTCACAAAGAATATATGAAATGGTAGCATCATTTCAATGTTTACGACCATCTGGTGTCCCATTTCACCATTTTATTACGTTCAGTTTGTTATAGCGCGTGCCTCAAAATTGAATCGACGTCTCCTCACGTACGTCAAATTGCTTTTCGATTACCTAAGTATATTCTTGTTGAATGATTTGAGGTTTTGATTGTATACGTCCAATATAAGATAACCTGCTTCATGTCGGTACTTTTATAGCGTCGCGTTCCGTTAATGTATACGAGGTCATTAAATTAATGTGCTTGCAGTGCTAGTTAATGTTTAGATTCAAGGACTGAACGTTTTGGAATATATGTATAAAGTTTTTTTTTGAAAAATGTTTTAATATTAATATGGAAATTACTTTTATGTATATTTATATTCAGCTATTGCATACATAGGTAATGCAAAATTTAATTTAAAACATAAAAGACTATTTTAATAAACACGAACCCATTTATTTCCTTTTAGTCTTTGACAATTATATAAAATACGTAACATCTCAAAAGCGAAATATTAACCGTCGAACAGATTATTATTTATCCACGCTATACATGTTTCTGTGACCAAACATTGAATTCATAGCATGCAGTGAGAAATCTGTTCCCTTTTTACCAAAGTTACGACAATTCGAGGTACAACAATATTA
>DVQP01001538.1:0-15127 GCA_018231745.1 Danaus eresimus
CTATTTTACATACCGTGCCGTAGTAATTTGTTTTATAACTCAACTTAGTTTAAAAGTATAAATTCCATAATTTATTTGCAACAAAAATTACCATGTTTGACTACCTTAAGCGCTACAATTATGAGAACAAAAAATTGTAAACATGAAGTTTTGAAAATTGTTATTATTATTATTATCTTTTGGTTCGATACTTTAATTAATAACTATGTAAGTAAATATATACATATTGAAAAATATCTCATAGATTTATAACTTTTGTAATATATTTTAACATTCTCAAAAACTAGAAAGGACGAGTTTATTTTTATGGTAGGTATAAACTGCATTTGTTTGACATTTTCACTTTGTCATAGTAAAAAGAGAGTAAAACAGATTCAGCTCTCTCAGAATAAATTCTCATTTTATTATTAAACATAATAGCATGAGAATTTATTCTGAGATCGAGGAAATTTATTGGAAAATTGTAAATCAATAATTAAAACATTTGACGTATCAATAAACAATTCCTATATATAACTTCAAGAATTTATTATATGAACATCTTTAATGAGGTATGTGTGAAGGGGTACATGACTAGTTACATGACTAGTTAGACAAACATTTGCATAAAAAATATGTAACGTGCACTTCTAGGAAACACCCAACTTTTATAAAGTAGTTACTTACTGTTGCACTGAAATTCGAAACTTAACTTGGCTTAAAAGTTGGCTGGTGTATGCACAGAACAACGAGTAACCACGTACCCTTATGCCATATTAACAACTCAACAAAACTTTATTTGCTTTTCTGTAAATTGACCACAGAAAAACAATTCTTTCAGTTAAACCACATTGAAACAACATAAAAGTTTGCCTGCGAGTCTGGACCAATTCCAAATAAGGTAACTGTCGCCGACATCCGCTGAGGGCAACTACGCTTAACATGAGAAACTATTGCCGGTTTAGATACCTTATTGTTACGAACTATGGTTGAAAATCTAAAGTTAAATATGTAAGCTATCGAAGTTATACCAACCACTATACCCAGATTCAATAGCTACTCGTTGAGTTTTGTAGGTAAATGGACAAGGTGATGATAATGATTAAAAATCTTTGACAGAATTTTATATTTTAAATGAAAAAATATAATAACATGTTATTCAAATGAAGAGAAATTTTACTTAATGATGACATGGTATACTATATTGTATGAATGTTAGGGACAAAGGTGAGAGTGTCTTTCCAAAATGTGAAATTTTTTTACAAACATTATGACCGATGCAACGCGAGGATAAGTTATTACACGTTATTAAAATCAAACTTATATGGAAGATCGAGGATTCAACCTACGCGTGAATTTAAAGGATTTATAAAAAATTTTATTGTTTTGAAACACTTACTATGATTCAGGTGCACATTAATTATGTCTCTTTTGGTAATTCAAGTGACATTCCAGGTCAAAATCAGTCTCATAAAACAATTTTTTTCTTCTGAAATTGAATATTTTTTTATCACATCTCACAAATTTTGCTAAAATAATAAAATGAAAAGCCAACTTAAATACCAGGTAAAATTTACTGCTGTCATAAACGAGACCTGTAAAAGCTGCTCCCTTCAAACTACAATCGTAAAGCTGATCTTCCTCCCATCTTATAAGTAACGTATGCTAAAAAATGCAAACAGCAAAATTTAATGGCACGTGAAATACGAGCTAAATGTAAAAGTATATTTAGAGTTTCCTATAATATTTTGAATAAATATTGTATTAAAATCAATGCGGGTGAAAGAATTTCGAAGCAAAAGAAAAGAGGCTTAAGTTATAAATGAGTTTTTGACAAATGTTCCGATAACTTTAAAAGTATACAAAGTCTCAAATAAATTTCATAAACAATGATATCTTTTGGGAAGATGCCAAGACTACATACGTTTATATGCGACTTTAAACCACATAGTAGCATTGAATATTCCATTCACAAAAATATTATAAGTGAAAAATAAAATACAAACACGTAGTTGAACCCTCTTCAATAAGCATTATGAATATTGCTCAAAATATGTAACCCACCATCACCGATTATTCTAAGCAATTGAGTCGAACAAGAAAATTGCGTTTAGTTTTGTTTATGTAGGGGAAAATGGATTTAGATTTAAACATGTTGTATGCTTAGAAGGTTTTTAAGTATTCTTTAAACATTTTATCAGTTATTTATATTTATGAAACCCCATCATATCGCTTGGAGAGATAAAGAAAATATAGAGATATTTTATTTAGATACGGAATTATGAAAATATAAATTGCATATTATATTATGGAAAAATCATAAATGGCTTGCTATTAAAGCTCCGCACATAAAAGTGAATTCTTAAGCGTAATAGAAAAACTACCCCATCCACTTGACCTATCAACCACGAAAGCTTCTAGACCGTCAGAAAATAGGTCTCATTTAAATTTATATTGCACTACTAGAGGATAATTAATAAACACAAAACACTGAGTATAGAGCCACTCTTGTTGGAAAAGCCTGTTAGGTAAGTGTCACTTCAGTATTTAATTAAATGAACGCGAAAAAGTAACTGAGAAGGTAGGGTAATTTGTCAAAATTAATTAAAAAGAAAACGAAGGAACTGACGAATTAGAGTTGCTCTAACAAGTCGAGATCTGAAGTATTCGTTAAGTTGCCAACGTTTGTTTTTGAACTAATTACATTGCTTGATGAGATACTAAGATATGTTTGAGGGTAAAAGAAAATTTTACAAGTGTCTTTCTATTACAATCGTTAGTTTTCGCTAAGGAATTCTTATTATGTATTTAATTGTGATGCTCACCACTACTGCTTATTTATAATTTTTAACAATCCACAACATATGCGGTTTGAAATAAATATGATTCAAATAAAATGCAGTTTCATCTTTCAAAATAATATTGACCACAATTTGTTTAACATTTTCTTCGATGTACGAGTTGGCCCCGTATCCGGGAGCGTGGTACATATAAAGGGTGAATTGCTTTTGCTGATTGAATTATGTCTTCCCTTTTCTCTCTTCATGGGGCCTTTCAGTTATATTTATATGTTCTAATGCAGTCGTATTAATTATCAACCCCAAAACATTTGAAATATAAAATATACCAAATCGTGAATAATATCACATCTTACCCAACATCTTACGAATATTTTATCCAAATTTCAGTACATTATATTATTTTTTTAATAAAATATATTATTATACATTATATAAAGTACCGTGTATTATATTATAAATTTATTAAATTCTTGAAATGTGTTGCTCTATTTAAAATAAAAATATTGTTGACTAAAAAACAATTTGTACGACAAAACAAAGTAATAAAAGACATTGTAAAGCTATGGAGTTATTTATCTTTTTTCTTTCTCATTATAGACAATGGAATTTTGGATCCTGTTCTAAATTATTTATGGCTTGCAAAATGTAGGCAACAGTTTTGGAATCATGACGAAATCTTCTATAGAAAAAACAATAAGACTAAATTGTTTTAGACATTGGAATGTTGGTCGTTTTTAGTCGTGATCTAAGTGTAATCTAATTACCATAAAACCATCCAATTAAGTCAGGTTCGATCTTTTTCTCGATATTGTTACTGCGAATCGTGCTAGCAAATTTCACGCGGAATCACAAAAATTAAAACAAACAAGAATTCAATTAAACAGCTTTAATACTTTTTACACTAAAGGACTTTAAACATTTGCATTAACGTATACATTTCTATAAGAATGAAAATATTTATTTTTGCTTAAAAAATGTTTTTAAAGGAATACTTAATTTTGTAAAATTTTGTTGGTTAAAAAGATAGCAAAATTTAACTTGAAAAAGATCTACAAATTTATCTATATGTCTGATATCTGACCTACATATCTCATATTGATGTTTTTACGTACATTTATTTTATATTAATATCATTTATTATATCATTTATTTTATATTAATCCATTTATTTTATTTGAATCCATTGAATGCTGAGAGGTTTCGTCTGAGGTTTACGCAGCATTTTAATATCAAAATGTTTTGTTTAAATTTAAAACGGCTAAGAAAAACTTCTAAACCTCCTCAATGCTTTAAAACGCACAAATGCAATTATCGCTGCCTCAAAAGTGGATTCAAAGGGGTCGCCATTGTAAATAGAAATCCGGGATACTCAAAGGCTTTTCGTAGACAAAAACTGAAAAAAAAATCATAATAAACCATAAAAAAAGAACTCGTCAGCAATGTGTCGACCCTGAACCAATTGAATTTCAAAGCTGACAAGCGTCTACCGCGAAATTTATTCAAAGAATAAATCTGAAAATTTGTAGATCTAAAGGCATAAAAGCAAAGTGGTGCCGACTCGAGGACACAAAGGAATTTCTAAATTTCACGGCTTCCGCTTCGACTGTTTGTATTTATATGAGAGGGCGGGGTAAGAAATGACAAACGACTGTGGGGAAATAAAGAAAACTGCAGGAACTGTACAGGAGACAGGCAGCCAATGTCACACGTCGGCGCTGACGACGCGACACTGCAGTTCATTATGGATATTGCCGGGTGCGATATATTCAATATTTTAGATTTTAAACCTAAACTTTTTCGTATACTACTATTTTGTAAGATTATAAAACATATTTGTAAAAGCTGTTCTTAAAACAAAAACATCAAATCTCTGGTAAATATGTTTGTAATATTTAGTAAATTTCGGTGCCAGTACAATTATATTAATTTGGTACCTACAGTACTTAATTAGTGACTTTCCTTATTGCTTATTTTATTAAATATATATTGGTTTTTAATGTATTTTGAGTATGAGTGTTTGTTTAAAATATGTATTAATAATAAATAAAAGGTTTTTTAAATTAAAATTAAAAGAAGTGCTGTGTATAAAAACCTTTCTGTTCGGCATTTATGTTCCACGGTTCACTGCTCCTATAAATACAGTCTACAAATGCGGAGATCTCCTAAGGTCATGATAGTCATGATGTTGCCTTATATTATAATAATTTAACATTAAACCAACGCAAATTTTGCTTACAAGAAGCGATAGTGTATTACTTAGAAAGATTTTTGGTATGAAAGAATTCTACATATTTAACTTCTAAGCAGTTAGAAACGACGTTTTAGGGTTTTTCCTAGTATCTAAATAACCAGAAATATATAACAACTTTAACAGAAATTACTTTTTATTTTTCCTCAGTTTTTAAAACAAGCTCGTAAGTACGGCCAGGTGCTGAC
Source organism: Danaus eresimus (assembly GCA_018231745.1). Taxonomy (NCBI): domain Eukaryota; kingdom Metazoa; phylum Arthropoda; class Insecta; order Lepidoptera; family Nymphalidae; genus Danaus; species Danaus eresimus. The sequence continues at coordinate 5,217 of DVQP01001538.1, forward strand.
GCCTGACACTTTACAAAGAGCAAAGTGTATTCTCTGGGATAAAGTTTAGGATGCTATTAGGAACAACTTCTACTTACTAACATTTCATTGAAAGTTTATTCAATGCAGTTACGCATATTTACTTGTTGGATATTTGCAGTTGAATATTGAAATTTAGAATGTGAAACACTAACAAAATATCTTGTTTATAATATTTATTGATATTGAAGAAACTCTAGAAATGAGTTGACTTTGTTGTCCCGTCAAATCATGAAAATAATTAGAATGTTTAATATTCTTTTCAAAAAAATAGATTTTACTACAGAGTATACTTTATTAAAAAAAATAGTATTTTAATGACTATGTTAGAGCCAGCTTAGTAGTTAGTAAATGTTATATACAAGTAAAGAGGACTTCTGGTAACAGCGTCATGTTATGGCGGTTGCAGTGTCAACGACAAAGTGGTTAGCTTCAGTAGTATAATTTTAGTAGAATATTAACCCACTAACAAAGACCTGTATATTGAGGCTGAAGGTGTTTTAGGTGGAATACAAAACATCAGCTAGAAATTATACGTCTATACTTTAATTAAAACTTACTATGTTATACAGAATATTTATAAATATCAAATGAATTATATTTCTTAAATTAAAATAACTTTTACAAAATATTGATGTGATACCAAAAATTTATTTTGTAAGCAAAACATTAATATACAATTTTGCGTTATGAAAATGCACAGGCTGTCGTTTACCGTGAATTTCCTATATTACTGTGATAGCTATTGCTTAAGAGTCCTTGCAACGCACCATTATTATTCCAACAAATTATGATGTTTTGTGATATTACTTCTGTGATGTAAAACACGATGGTTATTAATTATGGCTCGGAAGTAATTTATTGCTCTTGTATTAGGGATTTAATTGGCTAATAATGTTTTATTATGATTCTATGTCTACAGCCGTGAGTTTTTCGTTTTCAAAAAACTCTATAATCTAGAAAATGTTCTTTCCTTTTTATATTCAATAGACAATGCAGCTAAAAACACCTGGAGCATAATATTTTAGCTGATTAATATTTAATATGTAGGCGTCTTGACAGATACTTTTTTTTCAATTGTAATGTATTTATAGATAAAGTATTGTAAAAATAAACAAAACCATTTTAAATCAATGTAATAAATAAGTACTAAGTATAAATTACACAAACAGAATCACTTCTCTTTTTGTTAGTTTTACAAAGACGCCGCTGCAGCTTCGGTCACTTGAGAACTTAGATTATGGTCTAAATTGTAAATGATGCTCAAGCCTTTTAATCACCACGTACAATAAAAGATCTTTAACATTGTAGCATTTTTTAATAAATTACAATTTGATTAATATTTATAATTAGGTACTTTGTAATTTTAAATTAAAAGATATTATTTCAGTGAAGTGTATGTTTTTGAAAAACCTATTAGAGTACCATTGGGTACAACAGAACAAATATGTATGAATAAAAAAAAATATCTGTTCTCCGACTCCGAAGACACTTAATTAATTAATTATGACTTTAATACTAACAATAATAAAAACGAAGTTCAACAAGTATCATTAGTTCAAAAATTCATACTTCTCCTGTCCCCCGGTGTAGTCACCGCACGCCTCCAGCGCTTGCGTTTTAATAAATCAGAAGAAATGACATCCGAAGCGTTAAACAGTCATCAGCCCGATGGGTGGTCGGAAGACAACTCGCCACGTACAGACGAAATCAAACAGCTAACACATATAGAAAAGTTTTTGTTTCTCCTTTATTCAATTGAGTCTCTGTAGTGACTCTGATTTTATCGTAAATTTAAGAATACAAACAGATATTTGACATAAAATAATCATGCCAATTGTTTTTGGATTTAGATTATAAAAACATTTTGAGATTTAAAATATATTTTTATTAAATTCTTATCATCTTCTATCGCTTCATAAAACGGATAACTACAGAAATGCATCAAAATTTTAATATTAAATCTAAGAATCATAAAGAGATATAGCAAAAAAATTTGCTAACTTGTAAAATATTCTGAGGATAAAAGAATCAACTTCGTTTAAACAAAATTTTTTACATCTGAAATTTAACGCTCTTCTACAGTTGGCGCTCATCTAGAATGAGAGAACCGCTTCATTTTAGTGGCGATATTTAATTTATAACTTTGAATTAAAAAATTTTACTCAGTGGATGGATTCGTAATATAAATTGAATCATCGCTTAAAACATAATACCACGTCTTTTTTTTGGTTTAAATTTCAAAATTCTATTAAAAAAAAATGTGCTGACAATAGTTAAAGCTGTATTCATTGCGACAAAACAGGTTTGTAATGTAACAAAATAAAACTAATCAAACCGAGCGTCTGCGGGGAAAACTCAATTAACTAGATGGTATACGGTGAAAAACAATACGGAATTAAATATAAAAAAATAAACACAGACGAACAAACTGCCGACAATAATTATTTCTTTCTTACGGATTAACAACAAACGTAAGTAACAAATTCACTTAAAACAATTTGAAGACGAACCACTCAAAAGTGTTAAGTGAATTTGAAAATGTTATGTAAAGCGGCACGTCAAGAGGTACGTCCAAATTGAGTCAAAACAAACGGAACATCGACACGATTTCATCTTGCAAAGTTTAAGAGCAATTTTTCTCTTAAAGCTAAACAAATGAGGCGCCATTAGATGGAGTAGGAGCGCTTAATCTATTTCTGACGAGTTCAGTGACGCGGACAAAGACAAATCGACATTAGCCTACTCACACGGCGCGAAGGCGTCTCACTTCTGTTTCAATTCCACTTTTATTTGCGGATTAACTTCTTATTAGTCATCGTGCCGCAATGAGGCTCGGCTTGATATCACAAGCCTTATGAATGGCTTCATTATTCTGCCGACGTAGTATCAATCCATCCAAGAATTAAAATGGATATTTTATTGGAATTTCAATGAATTGTTTCCATTACGAATGCTTACTTAATACTTTTTGTAGATCTCTCCTCTTCTTGGTTACTCAATAACATTGTACGATATATACGTACATTTCTAGATACAATTTAAGATACTAAAGTTTTATAATTAAACGTAATCAAAAATATTTTTATTTGTACATATGGTGAAAAAAAGAAACATGTGTAAAAATTACATACTTAGTTATCAGTATTTATTAAAAACTTTTATTACAAATTTATTCCTAACTTCGCATAATATCAACAAGAATAAGATTTATCAAAATTTAATAAAAGATGAAACATCTTGCAAGCAGTAATTTGTAGCTATACTAATTCGTTGGTTATCCCGGGGCTCGAATGTTTAAAAATAACACAAAGTAACTATCATCTTTTTTTGTTCTCATTAAATTCGATTGTATTTTGTTAAGTATAAATGGCAATTAGTTGGAACTGCAAAATGGATTCTAAGCTTTGAGCCATAAAAGTTAAATTACATTTTTGTATAGAAATACTCATCTGGCTTCTGTAAAGTTTTAGAAATAAATATGCGAGAACGTGTATTTCAGAGAGAACAAGTTGAAGAATGTCGAAATGTGTCATCTGTCAGTCGGTATTTAAAACGATATTTTATTTGATGAGGATAGTTTTGGCTCCAGTTCGAGTAGAGCTACACCCATTCGAAATGACAGATTGTTTGTAAAATTGATTAAATTTCATTTGAAATAAGATGAATATACATTTAAAATATAATTTTATTCCTAAGTATATTTTATTTATACATATTCTGAAAACAAACTTCAAAATTTATTCTACATATTTGAAGTTTGTTAAGTAATTAAATTTTATCAAATAATGTTTGTGCTCTTCGTCTTCGTGGAATAGTTATTTTATATTAATAAAAATAAATAATACTTCTATAATAAACTAGCTTTATTAGGACACCTTACATTAGTTATCTGGTAAAAAAAGTTGGGCTAGCCGTTTCAGATACAAAAACCATCGAACAGACATACAGACAGATCAAAATTGTAAAGATGGTATTTCGGCACATTTATTTAATTACTAAGTACTTATTTTCATATTAGAAACAGATACTCCAACCCAATTTGTTTGTTTTATTCTTATGATTGCGAACTCGTATCTCTGTTTTTATAACAATAAGAAATTTAAAAAAATAAAAACAATACCGATTTCAATATTAGACATATGCACCAACTGGGTTAATTCATTGAAAGCTTTAGTTTATATTTGTGGGTTCCTGTACAAAGTAGTATCGGTCCGTGTAAGAACGACTTACACGAGTATGTCATAGCGCATACGTAGCTTGCTCGTTTATTAGTCAGCCACCTACGTTAATAATATAATGTTATAAATTATTTACACTTTATATATATTGTAACAATGCAAACTCAAAGTAAGCAAGCTATAAGCCTTTAAAGTAAATCGTGGTGATTGAATCAAACTTTATAGCAAACGCACAAAGAGTCCATGTCATTTATGTAATATGGACATATTATGACTTTTTGTTCGACTCCCAACCGAGGTATATATCTATGAAAATATTTAATTATTTCTCCGTTCAAGTCTTATGTTTAGTTAAAATTATTTTGAGAAACATGCCTAAAACTACGTTTGCTAAACTAGTTTTAAACAAATAGTCCACATCTGAATAAGAACATTCTATTAATAATACTAAACTCCCTTTTCGGATACACCTCAGCCTAGTGAGATTTTATTAAATTTTCTGAAGACTCCCATATTTGATCCAACTGTGGTGACAGTGGGTCTAACTTAGAATAATGCTATTCACTGTTGAAAATTAGACGTTAATCAAAGAATAATAGAATAGCAAAATATTTGAAATAATTGAAAACTTCCTCCATTTTGAAGTCAGTTAAAAAATGCCAACTCTTTATGACATTACCAACCTAAGAGTGCAAGTCCTGCCAAAATTGGTCATGCTGTTTCAGAGATCAACGAACTTATTAAAAATAAAGCCGTTTTCATATTACTGTTGTAGACATTTTCATATGCGATTAGTAAAGAATTGTTAATTTAAAATTACAAACAGATAAAAATTATATTTATTATTATAGGTAACATGATTCTAATCAAGCATTGCTACATATAATTTATACATAAGGCTTTTCTCCTAAACTTTACTTTGTTTGTAGATTCGTTAAGTCAAACCGAGTAAGGCCTATCTAACACAATTATGTTACACGGTTCGTTAAACCTGTTTTACCCGCAATAAGAATATTGAATTGACACAAGGTGTTAGGAATTGCATGTCTTATATGAGTTTTGTATGTGTATAAATTTTGTTAAAGATATGTTACTACTAAAACCATATTATTATATTTTATTTATTCTGGAATATAAGGAATAATTCAAGAGTAATTAGACCGGTAATATGTAATTTAATTTGTATGTAATGTATGTATGGTAAATATATTTTTAGTGTACATATTAATGAATGCGAATCCCATCGAAAGCTGCCTGAGTAATCTTTTGACAGGGTTATGAAAAGTAAGTTTTCGTCTCTTTCACAGTGTTGAATAGCCTTTAGATTAAACGTGAGCTGTAAGAACACCATCATGATGCCCTCAATGAATGTGAAACACATTCACAAGCAGAGCATAAAATTATGTGCAGGTGAATGTGGAAACAGTAAATAAACAATTTAATTTCATTCGTTGCTCTTTGATATAGAGTTGACACTAACACTGTTGTTAAACATAAATTTATTGGCATTCAGTACTAGAGACCTTGACAAGGGTACAGCCGTGTCAATTCTTCCCTAACAAGGGGTACATTAACGTAGTTTCTTTTTCAATAATTCAAATATTCATTCGATGGGTGGTTTTATAATTTAATAAGTAAATATGAGAAACGATTTTTGACAAATGTGTGCTTTAAAATTTTCGATAATGTCTTGCTTTCACATAAAAATATGTTCAAAGTTTTATCTTAATGAATTGGTTTTGGGTATTGTTACGAAATAAATATCCAATACGTACACATATATCTCTGTTGCGGTCTGTATGCGGTTAGTTATTCTAATTGTAATTGAATAATTCGAATTTAGATTGAAAGCAATTTTATATGCATATAGCGCACCAATTAAATCAATATAATTGAGGACATAAATCGAAATCAACGAAATAATTTTATTGTCATGCTTTCATGACATCATTATCTGATTTGAATATATCTAATAGTTTTGTGGCAATTTTCTCGTTTTAGTATTTCGCAATTTGTAGTTGAACAACTTGTTTTAAAAACAAAGAAAAGTTGTGGAAAAGGAAAGACAAGTCTAAGTCCTATCAAGGCTGTCAGTGTCAGTGGTCGAAGTTCAGGATTTCAGCTATTTATTGCGATCCCACAGGATTCGAGAATTTACGCGTCGAGAGATAAAAGAATCTGGTTTCTGGTGAGGCTGTCTGAACATTGCAAATCTTATTTACTGTTAGGTTTGTCTAAGTTATGTATGTTTAGTTGTTAAGTCATAATATTTATTATAAATTAATAAATATACTTACAGATAAAAGATGATGAAAAAATATTTCGGTTTCAGGTTATACAATATTTCATTTATATACTTGTATTATTATAATTCTGACGTCTAATTTTCAGTAATGATATGTCTTTTCGTATATTTATTTTCGGTATTTTTAACTTTATAAATATTATAACGACTATAAAAACGAAAAGATGCTGGTTCAAATATGATTTATTTATCATTGTAGCCGAAAATACTCCTGTAAAAAACTTAGTAGGCTAACACAATTTACAGACATACCCAAATCATACAAAATATTTAATGTTTTCGTAAGGCATAAATATATATAATGAATTTATACGGTACATTAATATGAAGGAAAAAGCAAAAAGTTGCATGATAGGCAATATTATGATTTCATTATACGGAGGGTTGAAATAATTAAATGAAAATCTACAATGTTTGCTTCACCACACAAACGTTGGTATACCGAGCTAATAAATCGTTACGCCACGTGTCTATCCATTGCCCTCACAAATATGGAAACAATACTTTCACATTGTTTGTTTATACAAGAGAGTATGTTCTAGACTTTATTTTGATAAAATCATATTTTTATAGTTATTAAAAATGATTTTATTATAAACAGACCTGGGATGTTTTACAGACTTATAATCCAATGGGTAACCAATAGTTTCATTGAATTCTTAAAAGTACATGTATAAGGGAAAAACTTTGATTTCTATTTTTTTGAAAAAAAAAAAAAAATATAGAGCATATTGCTATGAACGTTTTCGGTTTCTGATTTTTAATATCGAAGAACGTAAAAGATTTTTTACCGCTATTCCTAGTCCTTTGATTGATTGAGGATTGATTCTGAGTGTAACTTAATATTTTTTTCTTTTTTTTAAAAGATGTTGTAGATTTAGGATTACTTCATTTAAGTTGGAGTATTATTTAACGTATATATAAATGTCGGGAAAACTTTATACTAAAGTGATTTCACATAGAATTTTAGTTAGTTAGTTTGTGTACTTTAAAATGTATTAAAATTTATCTTAATAGAGCATAAACATATCGATAAAAATATAAATAAATAACAACAAAAAAGACGTTACTGTTAAAACAATTACACAAATAAATACTTAATACGAGTATCTATATATTTCTTTTCTAAAGAACTCTGCCTATTTAAGTAATATTTTGAGAGGTATTCGTTAGAAGCAGAAGATTTAGAGGTAAAAATTATTAGAAACTATTGAAGAATATTCACATCATTAAGAAGATTATTTTTTAATAGTAGTATTTTGTATAAGGACACTTTATATGGATATTGTAGTATTTTTAAAGAACTTTGTCAAATCATTCTACCAGAATGATGTAGAAGTTAACTGGGAAATTAAAGTTATCAATTTTTGCTAGCTTACATTTATTAAAAAAAAATTGACGAACTGACTGAAAGGAAAATTCAGGCATTTTATTTTTATTCTTTCCCATATTTTACAATCGACTTACGACAATAGAGTAATATTATAGCTGAAGCAACACCTTCAGGTGTCATGTTCATATATACATAGTCATGTTACCAGTTTTAAATACTCATTTATTTAAATGATTGACACTGAAGCGTTGGAGTGGTAGATAAGCAATATTATAGTAAAACTTTCAGCCCATTGGAAGCCCAGCCCCCTTTTATTAATATAGTAACTGAATAAATTGAAAAACTCTAACATAGTTTCCAAATTATTACATGTTTTAAAATTAACCTTTAAAAAACTTTTTAAACATCATTATAACAAGTAAATTTGTTGTTTTAATCAGTCTTAGTGATATAGTTAATTAGAAATAAAGTAATTTTTAAAATATATTATCTTTAATATTTGTAATTACAAAAAGATTATAAAACACAGACATTATAAATCACATATTTAAATAAGCGGTTACACAGTCAGCTTGGGCGTAGTGAAACAATAAATACGTTCAACCAGAGAACAGTCCTGTAGTTAGACACAAATAAAGTATAAGAGAACAATGCTCGTCGAGTCAGTGAATAATTTTAGCCTATACATCGGTGACTCGTCTGATGCATGAAACAAAAAGTGAATTAATTGAGGAAGCGATATGAACTCAATTTTGTTGGGAATGCGAGCGTAGTAAAAGGAATGCAAGATTAGGATGTCACGTCGCATATAAAAGTCTACGTTTAGCTTTTAGTGGGCTCTTTAAAGAATTTTAAAACAGCTGATTTGTGTTACGACAAGTATTTAACAACTTCGTTATTTTACTTTTTTACTTTTGTTTGTAGATTTAACACCTTTTAAACATGCTTTTTTAATTATTTTTTTTGTAATAATTTTATTTATTTGGCAATAAAAATTTATATGTACGAGTATGCTGTAAGTCTATTTCACTTGTAAATTCTGATGATAGAATTGATAGATCTGTAAGGTTATTCATTTCAAAGTGCCTTTATTAATTAAATTTGACAACCACTTTGTCAATCTTGTTTTAATATTAACTTCTTATAAAGAGCCAAGAGTTTCTAATTTAAAAATCTTAGAATTTTTGATTCTAGATTCATGACGAAAAGGACCTAGCATTATTTCTAGGTAAATCACGAATTTCCAAATGACATTATAATTTAAAAATCAATAATACATTTCTATAACCAACCTTAAAAGAAATTCGTAATAAAATTAGAAGGGCTCTTTTTTAATTCCATTTTTATATTTTATTTTTTATATTTTTTTTAATTCCATTTTTATATTTATTTTAAAAAATAAATAAGAAAAGCATACCAATTTATAAGAAACAAACTTAGTTACGTTACTTTACTTATAATTTTTTATATATATTTTTTGTAACTGAACAATTTATACGTACATATGTTGATTCACGATCAAAAAAGCCTTATTTGATATGTAATAGTTACGAAAATGTTCTTGTAGCATATTGATCAATTGATTTATTATGATATTTAAGTATTTTGTACATTTCAATTATATTAATTATTTCGTTATGAAACGCAATTATGTATATCATTTTAATATTAACATGAAAAGATTTTTAAATATAATACAGCGTTGTAAAAATTAGTTTGTGTCATTTCTAGTAACGTTTTTCGGTTGCTTGGAAGCTCCGTCTTTACTGCCCCCGGGGGAAATAATATACAGTCACCGAGATTTACTGCTCCACGCCACAATTAGAAGTAGCCAGATATTGCGTAATTAGACCCCATTAATTGATATATTTTAACACCTACGTACTTTCTATTTTATAAGGCTTAGTTTGAATTATGTTCTTCTGTATATTAAAATTTAAATTCTTACTAAATAAAGTAACTTTATAATTAAGGTAATTTTAATAATAATAATAGTATTATACTTTTTTATTTCCGCATCATGTATGTTTTTTAATATTTATGTTATATAACTATTGCATGGCTATATATATAT